>JAODUK010000005.1:3526911-3544732 GCA_027564635.1 Typhlichthys eigenmanni
TGTTCCCAAAAGGTCTGCATTTTGACCTGATATTTGATACCTATATATGACTTTACAGAAACGTTATGAATGTGCCTGTGACGTCCCAAATGTATTATGACGTTTAGTACCTCTTAGAGACTTAATAGTAACGTTGCAAATGTCTCATTTATGTTCCTTGTTAGCTGGGCAGTGCATATTCACATGATGTTTGAATAATTTTTTGACAATGTTTGGCAGAGAATGTTTGCAGGACAGGTTACTGGGTCTGAATTGGGCTATCCAATATACTAAATATTGCATAGATTTTGAGCAATTTGCATAAATTAATGCAAATTAAATAAATATCACGATGCAAAACAGTATTGATTTGTGGTGTGCGTTTATCCGGCAACATCTCATTTTGATGGGTTGAGCAAAATATTTTGGTCTATTGGCCTATTGCTTTTTGAAGCCTATTTGTTTACATAAGATTTCATGAATTATGCTGTTTTCAATATTTCTCACCAGTTGATTTTTGTAGACTTTTAGTATGTTCAACTACATTAGAAAACAATATGCATGGTGAAGGAAGACATTTTGTTGCAGATACTTTAACCCTGTCAGCTATTTTTCTTGGACAATTTTATGATGAAATAGTGGCACAGCAACTTTGTTATAGCGCTCTATTTATCCAGTGTGATATCTATTGCAGATTTCACACTGGATAAATAGTTTTGAAAAAGTTTTGCCTGTTTCACTTGTCTGCAACTCCTGACTGCTCTACTCATATTATCTTCCAGTCAGCAAAGCAGGCGGAGCACAAATACCCACTGGGCACTGTAACGACTGGATAATGGAAGCAAGTGCAAAGTACGAAAAAAGGGAAAGACAGAAGCAGATGAGGGGATGGCGAGCCACACGCTCGGTGTTTACTTAAATTAAACTAAATGAAACACAGGTACTAGCAAAATCAAAACTTAAACAAAAGGCGTGTACAGTCACGTAGCACACAAAACATGAACAATAACCCATCCCCTTTCCCGGCAGTCACCAGCCTATATGCCCTCACACCCACACGGCTGAAGGCAATCGATTCTGATTGCATGTGTGGGTGTGAGGCGCTGGGGATGTGGACAGTCCTTCCCCGGTCGTACCACACCGGCGAGACCACGGGGATGTTACAGTACCCGCTCCCCAAGGCGCGCCTCCTGGCGACGCCTCTCGCCGGTGTAGGACCTCCACCCCTGGGACACCGACCGTGGCCAATGGCGAAGTCCCTCCACCCGCCCGACAAACCTCCCGAGCCAGAGGCGGAGGCGGGACCCCTGTCGAGCCCTGGCTTAGGCGGGGCCTCTGTTGCGCCAGGGCAGGCGGCCAGAGCCCACGGCAGGGTGGCTCCGGCGGACCCCCGGTGTGGCACGGCTTGTCGAAGCGGGGCGGCTCCAGTGGACTTCCAGTGTGGAGCGTTCTCCCGACGCGGGGCGGCTCCGGTAGACCCCCGACAAGGAACGTTCTGACGTGGGGCGCCCCTCCCCGGCGACACCCCTCGCCGGTGGAGGACCCCACCCTTGGGACACCGACCGGCGCCCGCGGTGGAGTCCCTCTGACGGCCTGGCAAACCTCTCGAACCAGAGGCGGGACCCCTCTGGCAGGCGGCCAGAGCCAGTGGGGGAGCCATTGCGGAGCTCGGGCCTGCGGCCAGAGCCAGTGGCAGAGTGGTTTTGGCGGATCCCCGGCGTGGTGCGGCTCCCAGTCGCAGGGCGGTTCCGACGGACCCCCGGCACGGGGCGGCTCTGGCGGACCCCCGGTGTGGCATAGATTGCCGGCGCGGGGCGGCTCCGGTGGACCCCTGTCTTGGCACTGTTTGCCGGAGCGGGGCAGCTGCAGCGGAACCCCGGCGTGGAGCGGCTCGCCGACGCGGGGCGGCTCCGGCAGGGACGACCCCACTGGACTGGGTGGCGACCCTCCCTCTGAGTCAGGCGGTGGCAGGCCCAATGGTGACCCCCTCCAGGAGCTGGGCGAGGGTTCCTGCAGACCGGCTATCGGTCGCTTCTGGGCAGTGGGAGGTGGCTGGCCCGGCGGCTCTCTGATACTGGGCGGATCTCTGACGCGGGGCGGCTCCAGCGGACCCCTGGCGTGGAGTGGGCTCCCAAAGCGGGGCGGCTCGGGCGGACCCCCGGCGTGGATAGGAGGCATGGGCACATAGGGCAAAGTCACATGGGGCAAGTGCCCTAGAGGGAAGGCCGGCTGAAACTGCTGCGGTCCGGAAAGCCCAGCAGCAGAAAGTTCCGGCTGGAGCTGCTGAGGCGGGGAAGGCCCAGCAGAAGAGGTATCCGGCTGGAGCTGCTGCGGCACGGAAAGCCCATCAGCGGAAAGTTCCGGCTGGAAATGCTGAGGCGGGGAAGGCCCAGCAGAGGAGGAGGCCGCCTGATGCTGCTGCGGCAAGGAAAGCCCAGCGGCGGAGGCGTGATGCGGCGGAGGCGTGGAAAGCCCAGCGGCGGACACAAGCTGCGTCCCGGAGGCGGGATCCGGTGGACCCCCTGCGAGCGAAGACTCTCTGACGCAGGGCGGCTCGGGCTGATTCCCTTCGAGCGGCGACTCCCTGATGCAGGGCGGCTCCGGCGGACCCTCTGTGAGCGCCGACTCCTTGACGCGGGGCGGTTCTTTGACGTGGGGCAGGTACAGCGGACCCCCGGCGTGGAGCGGACTCCCAACGCGGGGCGGCTCCTGTGGACCCCCAGCGTGGAGCGGCTCCCTGACGCGGGGCGGCTCGGGTTGACCCTTTTCGAGCGGCGACTCCCTGACGCGGGTCGGCTCTATGACGTGGGGCAGGTACAGCGGACCCCCGGTGTGGAGCGGACTCCCAACGCGGGGCGGCTCCTGTGGAACCCCAGCGTGGAGCGGCTCCCTGATGTGGGGCGGCTCGGGCTGATCCCCGTCGAGTGGTGACTCCCTGACGTGGGGCGGCTCTCTGACGCGGAGCAGGTCCAGCGGACCCACGGCGTGGAGCGGGCTCCCAATGCGGGGCGGCTCCAGCGGACCCCCGGCGTGGAGAGGCTCCCTGGCACAGGGCGGCTCCAGCGGACCCCCTGCGAGCGGCGGCTCCCTGATGCGGGGCGGGTCCAGCGGACCCTAAGCGTGGAGCGGACTCCCGACGCAGGGCGGCTCCTGTGGACCCCCAGCGTGGAGCGGCTCCCTGACACGGGGCGGCTCGGGCTGATCCCCGTCGAGCGGCGACTCCCTGACGTGGGGCGGCTCTCTGACGCGGAGCAGGTCCAGCGGACCCCCGGCGTGAAGCGGGCTCCGAATGCGGGGCGGCTCCAGCGGACCCCCTGCGAGCGGCGACTCCCTGATGCGGGGCGGGTCCAGCGGACCTCCAGTGTGGAGCGGACTCCCGACGCAGGGCGGCTCCAGCGGGCCCCCGGCACAGCCCCCAACCCCCCCAGACCAGTGAGCACCCGTGGTCCGGTGGGCAAGCTCGCCTGTAACCATGCGAGACTCACCTTGCCCAAACACGGCCCAGAGCAGCTCAACGAGCTCCGGGTAGTCGGGAAGCTGCACCCCCTGGTGGTAAAACGCCTTTCCGGCCCACTGGAGAGTCCGGCCGGCGAACAACAGCATTGTGTACCGCGCCCACTGGCCTACCTCGAGCCGTTCAGCAGTGTAGAACCTCTCCGTCTGCCGGAGAAACGGCCCGAGGGAGCCAGGAGTGCCGTGATAACGAGGGGGCGGGGACACATGTGCGCCGTTCCCCGATCCGAGCCCCGACAGCGAAAGCGCCTAATCAGCCCTTGCTGGGGAACCGAGAGAAGAAGCACTGCCTCCCGGCATGGCCGGCGTTGGAGTGGGGGGGAGGCCACGCAATCCCGCAGCCGGAGATTTTGCGGAGATCCCGCCAGCCAGCATGCCACGGATCTCCGCCGCCATCCTGGAGAACCTATCGGTCCCGACCGCAAAACTCGAGTCCATTGCACTCTATTTTGGTGGGTTATTCTGTAATGCCTGGATAATGGAAGCGAGTGCAAACTAATAAAAAACGGGAAAGACACAGAAGCAGGTGAGGGGATGGCGAGCCACACGCTCTGTGTTTACTTAAATTAAACTAAATGAAACACAGGTACTAGCAAAAACAAAACTTAAACAAAAGGCGTGTACAGTCACGTAGAACATGAACAGAAAACATGAACAATAACCCATCCCCTTTCCCGGCAGTAACCAGCCTATATGCCCTCACACCCACACGGCTGAAGGCAATCGATTCTGATTGCACGTGTGGGTGTGAGGCGCTGGGGATGCGGACAGTCCTTCACCGGTCGTACCACACCGGCGAGACCACGTGCGTTACAGGCACGTTGATATGAATACCAACTACTGTAGGCTATTTGAAACTAATTTTTTCTTCCATATCACAAATTATCTTTAAATATTAGTTTGAAATAAATATTTGTAAAAACACTATTTGTGCTTATCAGAATACCGTATTTGGATTTGGCTCCACCCATGCAACTTATCTTTGGCTTGGCACAGAAGCTAATGGACACCAGCCATAAGAATTTAAATTACATAGAATCACAGGGCTTGACATGCCTCGTGAGACCATTCTGATCTCGTGAGCTTCACTTTAATTTTGTCTGGTAAGCCTAGGAATAATTTTTAATGTGTTTTAATGTGTTGTATTGATAGCTATACGGGCATGGTTAATGTGTACCGACCATAGAACCATATAGGTGCCGATAGGCGACAGCGAAAACGACCAGATGGTTCATCCAATCACCTGCCATGTATTTTTTTGAAATTACCTGCCATTCACAAACTGTTTAAATGTACGGCTCCCCAGATGGACTTGTGACAACAATTCCTCAGGCATGTCAGGTTAGGGCTTGATTACAACAATGCAACATTCAGAATCAGTGCAGTAATTGCAGAGCTATTCCCTTTATTGAAAAGACTGAGGCCTTTCACTGAGGTTCGTAAATGTCTCAGATTTAAAATCTAAAACGATGTTCAGGTGTCATTCTGATTAGCGCTGTGCAGGACATGTCTAATTCCCATTTGAAAATGTGTTGAATGTACACACAGACATTTTCAACACGATGTATAAGGGTTTGTGAAAGCGAAAGTGCCTTTCATGAAAGCTGGCCTGTTGCCGGTCAGGAACTGGTTAAAACTGAGGCACCAGCTACAAAGGCAAACCATGAAATGTCACAAATCAAAAAGTCAAAGTTTCACTGCCACGAAGCGGACAAATACCACACCAGAACCACACCACGATATTGCCTTTTGGTCTCGATTTGATAGGAGTCAAATGCATATTCATGATGTAAGCAACTTGTGATCCCAAACAAAGTAAAGCCCTGGCTTAGGGAGATTGGGCCTTCCGTTAATGACTTCTTCGTTTTAAGCCTGCATAAGAAAGCCCCGCGATTTCTCTGCGCTTGTAGTCCATGAGAATATTTAATACCATTATTAATCATTTTTAATCCGTTTGCTTTTAATTAAGAAACAGCATGTTGCTGTCCTATCAGCCTGTGCCAGCGCACAGATTAATTGTAGCTTAAGATAGCCGGCCGTGATTGGTGTAATGTATTAGCTAACAAGACGCCCGGCTTCTAAAGATACTTGTTCACTACCTTGGGAACTTGGCAGCAGTCCAAGGCCGCTCTCTCACTTGTCCCCTCCCTATCTCTCCTCCTGTGCGCTTCTCCTGTTTGATGGCACAGTCGTGCATCTTTGGGACACCTTCTCTCTCATCTCGGCATGGCGCTGTGTTTGTAGTCTCCTCTGAAGGCAGGCCAGTCCGCCCCTTAAACATTCTGCAGAGAACACTTTCACATTGGGCCCACAGTGATACACTATCCTACACCCCCTGGTGCCAGGCACGGACTGCTTCAATTTGACTCAGTTGGCCTCGGGTCCGGATTAGGATATCAAGGAATCGTGTCTTAGGGATACATCCTCATTTGGCCTGTGTTCTGGGGGAGGTGCGTAACTACAACTATAATTGGGGATGACACAGAGGGTGGCGATGTGATTGGAACCAGAGAGAACATCGTCATTAATAGGCAGAGGGGAGTGTGCCAAAGAAGCAGGCTTGCCACAGAGAGGCTGGCACTCTTAGAGAGATGGTTAAGTAGTGACAAGCCTCGCTCACGCAAGAGACAATGTCAGCTGCGGTTCCTGCGGTCTTGTGCCAGCCTGCTTTGTTCCCCCGTACACTGGCAGAGCTTGAGCAGACAGGTTTACGCGCTCAAAGGAGTGGCAGATGGTAGAAAATGTTACATACAGAGTGAGCTTCTCTTTGCGGTCATCACTAGATATCTTGGTCTTAGAGTCAATAGAAGATCAAGTGACTGTCAATGTGAATAAAAGAAAGAAATATGTATATTCTTAAATATGATTATTCAATAATCTTTACATTGCTGTCTTAAATGGAGAAGACTAGGGTGTATTTTGAAATGATGAAGGCTATTGTAATGTGGATCCTATGTAGAATTTCCCCTAAGTGGCCAATGCCTACAGATTTCCACAGACTATACATACAGTAGCATAGTATAATGGTAATTACATGTACATTATTGTAATGTTTTTACATGTACATAATCTACATGTAAAAACATATTGGGCCCCCAAAGCAGCCCCAGCCCATTTTCGCACCATACAAGTCATGAGCAAGCCATCATCATACCCCTACAACTACTTCTATTATCTGTTCTGTTTCACCAGGGAGTTTCTCGCCATTAACCTCTTAGAATTCCAACAGGCTTTCCAAGTGGCTGTGCCACTATTGACGTGAGCCGTCAACACTTCCATGTGCAAGGCTGCTCTGTTTGGGTATGTAAGTTTCTATTCATGCCATATAGCACTTGAAAGCTACACTTCTTGTGATTCCAACGGTTAAGGTGACCCTAACAGGGTAACTTCGAAACCCTAACCCTAACTTACAATAGGATGGACATAAAAAAACACATGGTCTGTGTCTTAAGACTTCTATTACTTACAGTGATTCTGACTGTTAAGAGGAACAACTTCAGAATGTTACCTTTCAGCGAATATCAAAACCATTTATGGTTCAAGAACAGCTTTCAGTTTACTTTGAGAATGCCTTTTAGGCATTTTAGGCTAATTATTACAAGAGCTGTAACATGTTAACAAGACCAACGCTAGACATTGCTAGATGGAGCTCACCTAAGCTTGTGGAAGAACTCCTATTACCTTCTATGCATTCTGCCACACTGCTGTATCTCATGGGCATCAATGCTGTGTGGGTAATTACAGTCATTTCTGCCCCACTACACCCCACCCAGGCATAAGAGCATATTTACAGTATACCATCAACACTATTACTTCCTTACAGTACCTCAAAATATGATCATACATTACTCATTTGGTTAAAATATTATTTACCTTCCTTCAGAGTTTACTGGAATCATCACGTGCACGACTATTGACGATAAACTATTGTAATTTTGTCTATCCTCAAATTTCTGAAATGTATTGATATTCAATCGTGTATAAGTATAACATTTTTGCTACTTTTCAACTGTGAGATTCGTGATTGATGAATTGTGTACCATGATCTGTGTGTGAAAGAAAAAAGCTATTCTAAAGTTCAGGATGTAACTTCTGTACTATAGGTGGCGCCCCAGTACAACAAACTGCCATATTTAACATTATAACTTTAATACATGTAGGCCTATATATTCACATTGATCAATCAAACCCTGCATGCGATGTCTCCTGCTATAGTTTGACAATGCATTACAGGCTGCATGCATGTGTGTGTGTGTGTGTGTGTGTGTGTCTGTGCACACGTTTGTGCGTGTGTGTGTGTGTGTGTGTGTGTGTGGTGGAGCCAGGGCGCCAGTAATTTAGTGTATGAATGAATAAATAGATGGCTATTTTCAATACTAATCTCAGCATCTTCCTCAAAGGGGCTGCTCGCTCTCTGTCTCTGTGCAGTCTCTCCAGTGAAGAGCAGCCCATTGTGTGTGATGAGAGTTAGATTGGATGCTTCTCCAGGGAGCTGCTCTCCATTAGCTAAGGTGATCTAACAGGTAATCAGCAGATAATTAAAAGGCTTCACTTTTCTGATGGGAGGGGCTAAGCGAGACAGTAGTGTGTGTGTATGTGTGTGTGTGTGTGTGTGTGTGTGTGTGCGTGTGCGCGCGTGTGTGTGTGTGTGTCTGTGTGTATGGGTGTGCATAGCACACACGTTATTTCATCTGTCTGCATCTGTGCAGTCATTTCTGAATGTCACGGTAACAGGGCAGCAAGTGCTTGTATGCTGAAAGAGGCAGGCATAGCGTCATATTTGTAAACGCTGAGAAATTGCCGGAAAAAGACAGCTGCTATAATGTACATGAAAGGAAATGAGTGAATGTACTACTGTACATGTTTTACCTGCACATTATTAATGACATCCACCATATTTGACTATTATGCACTCCTCATATGGTGATAATATACAGTATGCTATTATAACAATATTTTGTCATATTTTTATCAGTTTCAGACCATATACAGAACAAAATAAAATAATGTATTTTAACACTTTTTTAACTGTCTGATGTTTTTACTTGAAAGCAATTAGTTTTTTCTGGCAGTATTTTCTAACCGTCTCTGGCTGGAGATATGACTATTGGCCATGATATGTTGTTAGCCATACTGGTAACACACTATGCCTTATGTCTTTTCATATCTTCAATTTATTGAAATGCCCTGTGGGAAGAATGAGGCACAATTGTATAAACACATGCATACATTTGCAAAGGCCTATTTAACCATTATGCATTCAGAGTGATATGTGCACTTGGAATTCACTATTTACACTTTTCTACTCCTCTCGCTACATTGGTCCTAGGCTAACACTGTTCTCTACTTGCGTAGTGAATGATTTTGCTCAAACTAAATCAAATTGTTAGAAAAAACAACTCAATGTATTGCTTACCAAATTGGTTTAAGTGTAATTGATTGATGAAAACATTAAGCTTATGTTCAGCATGGGTGATCACCAAAAACACCCGCAAAATGTGTATGCAAAAATCTTTGACTTTAGGGATTCAGTAAACAGCAAAAGCGGTATTCTTCCTTGCTGTTTGTACTGTACAATAAAGTATACCACCAAAACTTAGCTCATAATGAACATGTAATACAACAATCTTGTCTGCAGTGGCGTTTGTAACTGTATGGTGTAACATAGAGGATGATGCAAATAAGTACAATGTTAAAATTAACACAGAAAGGATTACGGTCAGGCCAGAGATAATAAATAGATCAATGCCTTTTTTCTGCTCAATTAAAGGCTTCCCTGCTGTAAAGATTGTCCTCTCAGAGACAGGGTTGTGTGTGCGCATTCAACATGTACTTGTAACAACATCGATAGTTTACAATGAAGAGTTATACAGGATGGCTGTCTAAACAGATAGACAAGGCATGTTTGAAAAAAAATTCTCACAGACAAATGTTTGCACACAGGTTGCAAAATGTACATGTGAGAAATTGTACCAAGATTGTATATAGTGCTAAACAAACACAGACTGCACCATTTTGAAAATCAAAATGTTGGTGTATAAGTTGATAGACTAGCTCACACATATATTTGTCTTGTCATTAAAAAGCTAGGCGACACAAGTGATACAGCATTTCCCATATCCATGAATACTTTGTTCTGTGGTGAATTTTGGCCCGATTGCCCCCTTTCCCCCACAGACGTAACTGCTACACTCTGATCCTAAATGCCCTTTAAGCACTTAATGGGTTTAGTCATTACCGAGACTACTTCAAGATGCAGGGCGGCTGATCATAATTTGGAAATAGAGAAGAGGGAGATATAGAGAGTAAAGTCTCTGTTAGCCACAGGGGGGCTAGCAAAGGTGCACGCTATATTTACTCATGCACAGGGCTTGTGTGCCTGTGCATGAATTGATAATAGGTTTCAGCCCCGTTCATACATATCACTGGCTAAATGCAACCTACAACTGTACAACGCATTCAAAATGTGTAAGCTAGCTGCTACGTGCTCACCCTTACATGTGCACACTGACAAGACATGATTCGACAAGCTTAATGTGATTTACAAATACTGACAGAATTGTTTTGGGAATTCAAAGCAGAAGCAACCTACATTTCACCAACATGGAAAATGGGTTTGTTTTTCAAGTATTGTAGATGTGTTCAAATCGTTTGATGGAGATAGAAAGGTCTAATGGGAACTGGATTGATTTATGGGAGCTCTGAGATTGACATGCCACTGTGTGTGCAGGTACATGCGTGTGTAGAGAGGAGGCAAGAGGGTGAGCCCTAACTCAACATGAAATGCAGACAATCGCACACACACACACGCACACACACACACACACACAAACCTGTGCTCATGTTACCAAAAAGGTTTAGAATAAAAGAATAGATCAGACCTATTCAACCACACACTCAGAAACACACGTAAAGAAGCCATTTGCACATTATTACGAGCACTTGCTCATATTTGCACTACTAAACTTGGTAAATATTCTCAATACACTATGCATGGGTGAAAGGGTAGAGCATATAACCTAGACAACAGCATGCTAAGGTAGGCTTATTAAGGTGTGTGTTAGTGCTAAGCATGTACATATGCTCATGCGGTCCACACAATATGACCACTGTCTTTGTAGTCAATGTATTTGTTTGTTTGCATGTGTAGAACGTGTGCTTGGAGAGGCGGGGGTTAAACTGGTGTCTACCCCCCGCCCGTGTAATAAGTAAGCATTGGGTGGCCGGGGCTAAGATAAATGGCGGGGGCCAGCTACTAGTGCAGCAGTCAGCAGGATTCACCCAGGCCGCAGGCTTGTTTGTGCCAAATGGAGCTCGCAAAATATCAAAGGCCAACCATCCAGAAGACGCAAGCATCTGACAAATTTTAAATTAGCCAGAAAGAGAGGGAGGAAGCAGAAATGAGAAAGGGAGGGAGGGAGGGATGGATGGATGGATGGACTCTTAGGAGTACAATGCAGAAGAGAGGGGAGAGGATAACTAAAAGACAAAATTATGCAAGCTTTTGTCATCAACACACTGAAACCCATACTGTCCTCTCCCCTTCTATCAATTTGACTCTAATCGCTTGCCCTATTATCGTCATTAGCTGGCAAAGCTATTATTTGTCCAAATTGAGCTGCGGACTTCAGTTGCAAAATGGTATAAAGCAAAACACAAACTCAAATGAAGATGTTTCTCTGACTCATAATTTAGCAATGTTTTACAACAGTGTACTCTTTTATTTCAATTAATTCGAATATGCGACACCTTTCAGGAGTGTAGTAGCCAATTTAAGACATAACTATCCCAACAATGAACATTTATGCTCTATTATTAGTTTTATAAATTGACCTTTGTTCAGTGTCAGAATGCAAATACCAATGTGTGAAACAGTCATATATTTGCAAAGTTTCAAATAAAAAGTTGACAGCATTCAACAACATGTCACATGATGGTTAAACTTTTCTGTATTTTCTAGGATTATATTGCTCCTTGGTATTCAGAAAAACTAGTCCCAACAAGCTACAACAATGCTAAATACACTTTAGGACTAGCATTACCTTTAATTTCAAATAACACTTGCTTGAAATAGATTTTTTGGAGCTAATTTCCATTATTGCCGGGGAATCACATAAAATTATATATTGTCTTCATTATGTACTCTATCACAACACACCTTAAAAGGTAGTGAGCTATTGTAAGCTCTACTGATAGCCTTCTAGTGGATGGTTCTGTGTGTGTACTGAAAAAATACTCAAACACAAACAACACAAACAAAGCAGTGCCTCAGTCTCCTACCAACACTATAGCCCAGCCGTGGCAATGTGTGAACTTCTGTGCAGGGCCGTGCAGCGGACGTTAGATTTCATAAATGGGTACTGCGTAGTGTTATTTATTTGATGAAAATATGAGGAAAAAATTTATTCAATGGCCCTTTTTCCATCACTAAAACGAGATGTTAATAAGACAAAAATAGATAATAAAAACTAGGACTACATTTAAGATTTTTAATTAATATTAATTAAAATAATTTTCGTTGACGAAACGAAACGAGATGAGACGAAAACGGTAGTGGTATAATTTAAATGGAAAAACTCTGCCTGCATATATCATATACCGTAGTTTCGTACTTAAATTTAAAAACTCTTCATGTGTATGATTTAACGTAATTGCGCACATACGTGTAGGCTGCAGCACAATGTTAAAGCCGTGTTAAATGTAAAAATCTATTTAAATCTGTCCATCAAACAGAAAATAGACTTCACTGATCCTTGTTAACCAATTTGATGTACATTGCAACAACTTGAAAAGCTGTCAGCGTGTACTGTATATTTACACAGCCACCTCTGTCACCTTAGAGCAGGGGTCCCTCTACAGTGGCTCCCTGTGGCTTTGACAATCATCATATAGAACTGAGATTGTGAGTGCACAGTAGCTGGGTATAGGCTAGTATTTGGTATATTCTGTTTTCAGGTCACAAGAAATTGGAAATTAAGTACTTCAATTTTTTAAAATCATCACGGATGGCACGCCCCCGCACCCCTCTAACATTGAACTGCCCCCCCTCTTCCCCATCCCGGTTTAAAAAAAAATAAATACATTTTCATTTATGGATTTTTTGTGATGTTGATAGGCTAAATATAATTGATTGATAGGCTAAGTATAATATTTTCTGCAGCTCCAAACAGATAAATGTAAAAGATTTTGGGCACAAATGGCTCTTTTGATAGTAAAGGTTGCCTTAGAGGGAGGAGGAAATACTCAGTACCAATTGAACTCAACATTATTTCAAAATCATAATTTTTTTGCAGAGCAGCTTTTGATCTGTTTAAATTAACTACACTCAACTAATGTACATATTACATAGAACAAGGAGTTAACCAAATAGAGTCATCGTATGCTAAAATGACTTCACTTGTGAGCGAAAAGTGAACAATTAATTAATTACCTCTCAATTTGCATAATCTTCAAGTGCAATGGGAAAGCAAACATGAATGTGCGCTCCAGGAAACCCTGTAGCCCATTCTGGTGTGTATTTTCCAAACAACAGCAGTGGTGTAGAATAGGCCTAACCACATTGTTTGGAATTATAATGTTTTTGGGTCAGTACCTGTAAGTGATATGGCCATCTGACTAAAATATGCATTAATACTTACAGGATAATCTAGTGGTGGACTGTACATTGTAAATGCCGTGATATACTTCATTTGAACTACATTTGTGTGCGGAAGATGGCTGCCATGTTCCATTCTAACTTATGGCAATGTTAGGCAACTGTGCTTTTAGGAAACACACCCCATGTTAGTTTCAAAGTGTTCAAACCACAGGTCAAGACCTTTCTCAACCCGAATACACACACACAGATTGTATTAATCTCATTTTAGTTTGCTCTCTGCTCCTCTCGCACTTCATTTTACTTCTCTCTCCCCCACCTCATTGACACACCGATAACTCCCCCACTAGGCTCCATTGTCTAAATTAGACCGCTTGTAAAAAGAGTTTTCATTCGCGTGTCAATTTACGACCTAGCAAGAACTCCCTCTAATCTTTTCCTACTCATTACACACAATTTCCAGGCCGTTTGGCCGAGACGGCGACTGGTTTCTTGCAGTGCGTGCAGCGAAGGGTGTGTTGATTGTTTATTATATATTTATTTATTTACTCACACCACCCACCCGCCCCTCATTCCATGCCAGCCCCTTCCACATCCCCTCATCTGCATTTTCTATGAATAATCAACTAACTTATTCATAGCTTGCTAGAGCAAGCCGATATGCTGTCTCTACATTCCTTCTCACATCTAGGAAAACATAAGAGTGTGCATACAGACAATCACAAACAATGTAGGTACCGTATGCACTGGATCATATGGCTGTATACAGGACTGCATAAGCAACACAGAATGTCAGCCTGGTTTAAAGGTATACTTTCAAACATGCTAACCCCAATCTAGCATTAATTTGATCAAATAAAGAAAAAAACTATACATATCAATTCTGTCCACATTCCTCATATTCTTGTTTCGGTACAATGCTTTCCAATGTATGTAGTCTAATTTTTAGCGGAAGGGTTTGAATCCGATAGGTTCCTATGTTATAGTCTGTGTTTTGACTAAGATTCATTCACTTTTTGCCTGATCTTCCCTAAAGTATAAAACCATCCCAATTTAGCAAGCCACCAAAATGCATTTTTTCAAATTTGGGAAATGCATCCCAGGACATCAAATGGTTATTTTTAAAAACAGGATAAATCACTTGACCACCGTCAACTTACAGTATCATATATCATATATCTTCTATAACAAGAACCGGGGATGAATTTAAAAAACAAATGATCTACACACATGTAACTGATTCACTGCTACTGTGATTGGTTAGATTTGAAATGAAGGCTCCCAAACATTATCCTGGTGTAACCAGGCCATATTCACTTATTGAATAGGTCTGGCCACGCTCCATTGGGAAGTGTTTGCTGTCATATCCTACATGGCGTAGACCTCTGGTTAATTTTGATCGGTCAGTGCTGAACCAATCGGTGTTGTGTGTTTTGATCGTTCTACCACCATTTAGAAACACGTCATCACACTAACCCACGCTGATTGGACCACCAGCAGTGCTAATGTGATCAGGTTTCCAGACTGTAATCTCAGCTAAATCAATTGAGCTGAGAGCAAAAGTCGGGCGGAGCCAGGCTACACAAATTTACAGTATGTGCAAAACAAATCAAACCGTAAGGAGCTTGCAAAATGGGAATGGTTTTACGAGTCTACATATAGTGACCCAAACTCTCAGCCACAAAGCTGTAAGTTTGATATAATACATTTTAAAGTTAGATATTTACATTACATATCTAATGATATATGTACAATAATTAATGTAGCCAAATCTCAAATTGCATTTCGATTTGTTTTACAAGTAAAAAGTGTTTGACAGTAGGCAGCCAAGTTGCTATTATGTCAAGTCAGAACTCGGTGTTTGAAACCTTGCCAGACATTCTGACATGGAAATCTGATGAGGGGGAATTTTGAATTATTTTCCATGTCGGGAAGTCAGAACCTCAGAGTTCTAAGATATAATCAAACATAGCACAAAGCCTGCTTAGTCTCTGTATCTGTTTGAAACTTCTCTTTAGCCAGACAAACTCTATATCAAATATATTTAATAATAATTATCCAATAAGATGTTTAATCTTATTCAGAAATTGAGCCCATCTCATCTCAAATTGACACAGTCTATATGAGCAGGTGAAAATGAATATCTTTAAAGATGCAATATCCTGTATCATGTGAAAATGGTGTAAATAAATTGTGAAATCATGTTGGTGATCATCATGGTGGGGCGCATTCAGGTTTTCCTTTATGGAGCCCAGAAATCATGAAATGATCCTGCATAGGTGTATCGGCGTAACACAGTCAAAGAAGATAACAGAAGTATTTAGAGCTTGTGAAAATACACTTTAACCTCATAAATGCATAATAGCTCTACTACTACAGAATGAACATCTTGCTGTACTTATTAAATATGTAAAATTGGATTAAACATAATAAACAAAGGCTTCTTGAAATGTTCTTGCAGCACTAAGGGGGTCCCACCCCATGCTGGGAACCATGCTCTATGCCTTATGTGTAGAAACTGTTCAGTCATTTGCATACATTTAAAGACCAGAGGATGTCATGTGTTGTCCCACAAGCTCCACTTAATGTGCACCCTCAGGAATGATTGCATGACATTATAATTATGAACAATTAGATTAACACCACTCAAATGTAGACTGGACAATATGCCAAGTTGAACATGTTAATTCATTCAAATAGTTCCAGGGTATTCTAGTAATAATAATCTTTATTTTTATTTAATTATTTATTTTATGTATTTATTTAATAGTAAGCAGCAAGGAAATAATATTGACATTGTAATGAAACCTACGTACATAACTACAGTAAGTGCTAAAAAAAACTTAAAACCAAACAGCAGAGCATTATTATAATTATTTAGTTCGGCCTCTGGTGGACTTGCCACTGCTTTATAATCTAAAACAGTAATATACAGTATATGAACATTTGAGATGGTTTAAGATGCAACCAATTTTAGATCATCACGCCACTGGCTCGTGCAATGTGTGCCTCCCTCAACTTTTTAGTGCACTATCTCTCCTAATCGATTCAGCAGCAGCAACACCCAGCGGTCCATGACTATCAGTGAGTAGGACAAACAAAATTAATTAAAGTGCCATCGTGGTTGACATCTAGCTGTCACCTGCCGGGGGAAGGTAGGAAAATGATGAAATGAAGAGCTGTCATGCAAATAGCATAGCTCCACATTATATATGCGCATACATAATCATACACCTGATACATACAGTCATATGTCATTTAAGTGCTTTGTAAAATTTTAAAAACATTTTTCACAAACACATAGTCACGACACAAGAATGGACAATGACAAACAGTGCAAGTAGGTAGCCCATTTGTTTGGTTTAATTTTTCCCATAAATCAATTAGGCATATGTCTCACTTTAAATAGAATATCTTCTTTAGTAACATGCAGGCCTCATCCAAAGGATTAGATGTTTCCAAACAATGGATCCATTTATTTACAATTACATACTTTTTCATTTGTGATTGGGGAATTAATTGTTCACACACTGAGCCCTTGATGCTGTCCCTCTCTTCTAATCTTTGGTTTAAACAGGGGGGAGGTTATTTCTCAAACCTTGCTTGGCATAAGCAGGTCTAACTCATAATAACATGGCTCTGTCAATTACAGCATAGAGTAAAAACTCTTAATAGCTTTTATGATAATTATAAATATACAATCCTAAAAATGGGCACTTGCTATTAATAAGTGATAGATGCAGCATAAGTTATTTAGAATGCATTTAAATGGATGTAAGCTATACTCGTCCCTAGTCATCGCTAGCCTGCAGTACCTATTAAATAATTTGCATTTACCATTTTAACAACACGTCAGGATTTAAAAGACCAGGTCGGAACAGGTCAGCATTTAGTTCACAAATAGAATATCCAGGGGTGAGCGTGTAAATGTAAGATTTTTATTTTGCCATAATTGACTAACATGTCTTTCTATTATGAAGTGAACATGAAGAGGGCAGCCGTCAATCAAACTGGTGCCGGGGGCTTATAACACATTCCAGGAGAGGACCTTGCACAGGATTAAGGAGGCTGGCCACTCATGGATGGAATCAGGTGGGAACATGCTCTTTGCTGGCTGGTCCCAGCGTCAGAATATTTTGTAAAAGGCTGGCTTTCAAAACTTTGTACCTATCTATCTATAGTACCGACCATGTGCTGCTGGCCCCATCTGAGGTGGGCAAAGACATATCAAGGAAAGGAAATGTGTATGCTTTGGGATTACTGACTGAATAATTTATCCATGCATTACAGGTGATGAAGGTCCAGTGGAGACATGCAGTATTTTGATAGGCCTTCAAATGCAGGTTAGGATTGAGAAAATGACCAAATATAAAAACATGCTAATGTATTGAGTTGCAAGTAATTACCACATCGAATCAAACCTAAGACACGCCCCACACCGAAACCACGCCCTTATAGCTATTGATACAACGCTGATTGGTGAGTTCAGTTGCTGCTCAAACACATTTGCAATATGGAGGACCAGGACTGCCATAATAAAAAATAAATAAATAAATATATAAAAGTATAAATAAATATATAAAAGTATAAATAAATAAATAAAAGTATAAATAATTAAATAAATATAAAAATAATTGAAAAAATAATTACATTTTTGTATTAACCCTCCCACTGTCCTAAGGCATTTCAGCAGACTAGCAGCAGGGGGAGCAAACCGCGGAATGTCATATGTCC
>JAODUK010000005.1:3544832-3566186 GCA_027564635.1 Typhlichthys eigenmanni
CTGCTGCCCCCGCGACCCGACTCCGGATAAGCGGGAGAAGATGGATGGATGGATGGATGGATGGATGGATGGATGGAGGTTTACTATAGGCTATATTACTTTTGTTTGAATTCTGCTTCATCGATCAGGCTAAAAGAATGCCATCTAGGCAATGCATTTTCTTAAATGTACCAGTCTCTAAAGCGCACATTTCTACAGACGTAAAGGGATGTTATTTGAACAGGAGGTTTCCGACCTTTGCACAGCAACATTTATAGGCTGTTAATTCTGCATAATTTGCTGTTAAGCATGGCAACAAGTCAATGCCTATTCACTGTGGTTTGTAATGGTTGCTGTGTCCCGATCTATTCTTTCCGCGTTTGCAGGCTATCTTCATTATATTATATATATTATACTCACCAGACGCGGCAGTTACAAAAAATCGGAGGTGCCCGCCATGGCTCGTGACAGACACGCAGGGCCAACGAACCAGGACCGCACCCACACATTTGACATAATTTTTGGCGCATGCTACATGCGCCGTCGTGACTCCATCAAGTATAAACTAGGCTTAACTGCTCCGTAATGGCTCCCAAATGTGTTGGTGTGTGAATGTATGTGTGAATGTGAGGCAATCCTTCTACTTCATTATAATCATTATTTAACCAGTATAAAAGCCTCAGCACTTTGAATAACCCACATTTGTTTGAAATGTTCTACATGCAATCCATTTACCAAAAATAGACAATGTTGATGCATTAAGGCAAGAAGCGAGTTAGTTAGTAGACAGTATGGCGTGTCATTTTTACAAAGAAAGATGGAGGTAAACTCTAATTCCTGTTGTTAGCACCGTATTAGGTGTGACTATAGGTGTTAGGTGGCTGCTGCTACCTTAGTTCACCAGCGATGTCCATAGACTCGTCTAAACTCTTTGGAAATCTCAGCCTTCATTCAAGTTGAGGGCACAACCTCAATTTGAAATCTGAGGAAATCTCAAATGTAATGATATTGACTTAAAAACATCAAAGAAAGTATTTTGCAAATGGAAAATGCCATTATGTACAAGCTACACAGCTTGGGCATTTGACCACATGGACTTGAAAGATGCATTGGGAATGAATGAGTGTGTGAATTATTTACTGATGAGATGTGCATTGGCCTGGATAAAGACCAAAACAAAATCATTCTCACAAGAAAACAAATAACAATTAAGTCAACATATAGTAATTGTTTTAGTCAAACCAGGCTATATATTGTACTTCTGCAGACATCAACTGTTACATAATCACCAGAACCAGTAGTGAACCATTTCCTGTGGCATCTGGTATGCTGGAATCTATTAGTCTGGTCTGCCCACACCCCTCTGCATGCCTTTCTATAATGCTTTTTATTTTTTTTTATAACATATTTATTCATGTCTAACGCGATGACTAGATACATGCTTGTGCCAACAGAAGTAGGATTTGTGCCACCAGCAATGTACACATGGATCCTGTGCTGAGAAATATTTATTTTTGTTAATTATCTCTTGTGTTTTCAGGGAGCAGTCTTACATGGAGAGTGTTGTGACCTTCTTTCAAGATGTGGTCCCCCAGGCATGTCTCCCATGTGTTTATTTTACTTTAGTAATGCAGTTTGACTAATGAACTCTCCCAAACATTTAGTAGGACATTGATTACACTGTAGACTACATACTGTATGCAGTGAGGGATATGAACAAGAGTCTTCCAGTGCAAAATTGATCAGAACAGAATTGTTGTGATATCAGATTGGTTTCAGGTGCACACAGCCATAGAATAATTTAGCATGTTTATAACAATCCATTGTTTATTATGACCATGCTCACTACAGGAGTATATTAGCTAGGTGACTGGATAGTACATGTTCTTTACACCCTCTCTTGTTCTATCATTCTAAAATATAGGCATACTCGGGGGCTCCGCTAACTGATGAAAAAGAGAAAATCATTTGGGTCAGATTTGAAAAAGCCGATCTTAACGGTAGGTTCATGTCATCGCATGACGTTGCAGAATTCAGCATGTTCACAATATGCCATATTTACACTTAGTTTTGTCACTTGTATTGAGTTACAATAGTGTCATGAGGAGTTTCATGGACAAAATAAGGTAGACAGGTGTACATGTCAGGTCAAATAGGCTACGATATGATCAAATTAGGTAATTTATGCTGTTAAATTATTTGCTAGGTACTCCCACTCATGTTTTTTCAGGGGCGCTCAAATAGAGATACTATGCATACAGTAAATTGTGACAATCACTACTATCTATAGAAAAAGTTGTGTTTGCATGTTAGAATGATGCAAGTATTGTTATAGGTTATTGCCATTTAGGCTACCTGTGATCTCATGAAAAGCTTATTTTATCTTTATAACCCTTAATTGACAGAGAACACAATTGTATCCAGCAGTTGTATCATATGCAATAGCCTATTTTGCTCATGTTCAGCATCACCAATGGAAAAGCTTTAACTCTACGCTGGCAAAATGTTGAAAAGCAAGGCACATTGTCTGTGAGGGCATTAATTCAGAGAGTGGCAATTTAAATTCTGCAGAGTTGTGCTGCCTACTGTATATGTACAACTCTGCAGAACACAAGCACATTTGAAAGACCCAATTGACTTTGACACACAGATTTTGAACGGTACACTCAGATGGCCTATACAGTGTAGGCCTATTTGAAAACAAAAACCTTATATGATTTGATTACATTATAGACTACTCATTTTAGTTCAGTTCAGTAAGTAGTGCGTGGGACATACAGCGGCACGCATGCTCCTATGTCTTAGGCCTGTATAAAACTGATAATAAATATTAAGATATATTTTCAGAGCCATAAATGCTGCTTTGCTCCATTATAATAGCATATCTAGCCTATAATGGACTATTTGATTGGTACCATTTTTTGAACAAGCAGCGAATATAAACAGAACACAGTTTTCTGGAGATTGTGAGTGGGTGGGCAGTGTTTATATTGGGTAACATCAAATGAACAACAAAGATAAACTGCTCAGAGCAGCATACCACTGGTAAAACCTCTGCAACATTCGTACTATGGTTTACTTTGCAAAACACAGCAGATGTCACAAAGTTACTTCGAAATTTACCTGGATAAGCCAGTGACCTCCCTTTGTAGTATAAGCCTAAATGTTTTATGGTTTTTCTTTTTTCTTTTCTGAAACATATACATATAACAATATCACCAAGCATAATTAAACCAATCTGTGTTAAATTTTGTCTTTCTCTTTGAAAAACTGCAGTGACACAGTTGTCCTGTTTTGTTACTGTCTGCTGTTGTTGAGTTTGTTTGTTTATTTCATTTTTTTCTTCATGCTGAAAGGATATAAAATATTACCAATAACATTTCAGTGATTCCACTCAATAATTTCCATTTTATTTCTCATTGCCCTTTAAGATAAACACAGGGTTTTCCCATTAGTTGTGGCTAAAATACAGTAAAATATCTAGTTAATGTAGTCTAATCTAGTTAATGTAGTCTAACCAGACTGTACCTTACTGCTTGTTTGGACAGACACGGCCCGCAACCCAGAGTTCATGGAGATCCACAGCGGCACCACTGACCCTCCCCTGTGTCTCATGATTGGTTACACTGATGGAATGCAGATCTGGAGTATATCTGTGAGTAATATAAAAAATCAAATGTTAAGATCATACATTTGACTTAATCAAGGTGCCATTTTTCCCCCATCATTATTTAATTTGATAACTTGAATTTATAAAAAATTCTCTGTTGTTGCATTTCATCTTTCTCTCCACTTGGTGTCACTGTTGATCAGAATTTAGTCAATAGTTAAGTTCATAGTAGTCCTGAGCTTTTCAAAACAGGTAAACAACTTATTTAAATTAGTATATTCCTAGATCATAGTTTTTGAAAGTGAATTATGTATTAGAGAACAGACAATGCTCATACAGAGACCCTCAAACTTGTATCAAAATGTATCATACCCTTGTATCATATTTATGTATGTGTTACATACATATGTATTTATTCTAATGTGACATATGTGGCCCAAGATGGTCTTATCTAAAAATCCTAATAGTTAGGCTTAATGGAATATAGTATTATACTTACTTGAAGCTTTACAGTATGTGGCTAATGCCACATTTTATTAAATCATTTGAACATATTGTGCATAACCATAAAAAATGTTGTTCATGGAATTATGTTTACAGACATTTTGGGCATAAATCAAACAGTCAAAAACCTACTGGTGAAAACCAAAAGAAGAAATCATAAACATAAAAAAAGAACAGCGAAATCCTTCCATGGACATTGTTTATTATCACAACCTTTACAAGAAAAAATAAAAATATAAAGTGTTAAAAAATGCCATCTTGAAAGATGTCCTTATGACGGGCCAGTTTTTAACCCTCAAAGCCATTTCCAGGAACTTGGGGTAAGATATGTAATTTAGACATTCTTTTTTTCAGTGCTGGAAAATCATTAGAGGATTTTGTCAGCTTGGTGAGTTGACGAATAACCCACAATGTTGCAAAGGCATTGCTCATGAAGTATCGCCTTTCATGCAGGGCCTGTCACCAAAACATGCAAACTTCACATACATCCTGTGAGATCTAAACAGACCAAAGTCCTTAATCAGTCCTTTTCTAAACATCCCCAAGCCACAGGGGCAAAGAGACACTTTTTTCCCCTGACGCTTGCGTGCACATAAACACTTAACACGCATGCACACACGTATTTGCTCAAAAACGGAAGCTGGCAACTTGACGTGATATGGCAGTGAACTGTTTGTTCCTAGTGGAGGTTAATTTATCAGGTGAATAGAAATTTTCAATATAGGACATTTCAATTGATTTATGTCCTCTTTACATGAAACATATGAATGCTGAGTATAAGCCTAGTCACAGCTGGAGATAGATTTAACATCTGTTTTACAAAGGACAGCATGGCTTCTTGATCTGCTCCATACCAATGTTCTTACTGTAGATTTCTTGTGTGTGTTTTAAATTTACAGAATGTTTTTGGTGTTCACGTGTTAAAAGTGCCTGTGTGTCTCGTGAAATGTTTGTGACATTAACGTAACACCTGGGCAATGGCTCAGTCAACTATAGAAACATGCATGCATGTATACAGTATATGTACACATTGGTTTTATGGATGCTGAAACTACACTGCTTGTGATTAATGGATTACTGCCCTCTCAGGCATATTAGACTACAGAGTTATCACCCAACATTGGCTAATATTTTAATGGCAAATACCTTTACACATGCAGCATTATTTTGTCTGTTAACTGCTTATTATTTGCTCACAATATGTGTAAAATACAGTATGCATGCACCTTTGACTTCACAACTAAAGTACCGAAAGCTAGGGAGACATTGTCTTAACTACATTTATTAATTAAAATATCAATGTATCCAAATCCGAACATTGGGCAAAATTAGACTTCCGTTCTTGGCCTGATATGTGATTAAATATAAATATGGGGAACGGAGGGATAGTTTAGTTATGAATAAGCTGCATAGAATGCAGCCCATGACTGCAGTTTGCTGTTTATAAAAAATATTATTATTATTAATACTACTTATTCCATTGTGTTCTGTTTAACTAAATTAGGTGAATGTATGTATACTGTAGGGAGTTGCACAATGCTGAATAAAGCATAATTTAAAGGCGATAAAACATAATTTCCCAAAATTCTAACACACAACTGTTCTGTGACAGATATGTCACTATACCAGCTGTTAGGACATCTGTGGGCTAAACAATTTTTTGGGGTCGTTGTAAACAGCGCCATCTGTTGGAATGGTTTGGATTTTTCTTTGCAATGTAATTGTACATTAGACATGATTCTGTTGTCTCATTCTGTTTCAACCATATATGATTCACTGATAGTGTTTTGAGCCAGTCCCAAAAATACATTGTTCACAGCTGTAATATGTGCATGAGTTGGGTTACAAGCTATGGACCAGTTATTTTAATAGCATCATAATACTGTATAAAAGCAACAATTAACACAATTTAAACACTTTTAAAAATGTTTTCAAGATAGTGTTAAACCCACTGCCCTACAATAAACACAATACACTGTGGGCTCCACTGTGCTGGTGTGTCTTGCGTGATGACCTGGCCCCAGCTCTTCACCGTGTCTGTCTGACGTTATGTAGAACGGGATGCTCACCAAAAGAAAAACATCCAACCCACTAATGAAATGAATAATAAAAAAATCTAACAAATCTCCAAAGCAATTTGGCATATTGCATATGTGCTAGCACTAATGTAATGGTGAAAATGGTGGCTGTTGGTGTCACGCAAGTTGACGATGAACGGCTGGGTGATGCACAATAACCCCCAGCATTAGCCTTCCCCCACTCCCTCCACTCATTTCAATCTGACTAAATCCATTACCCCTCTCCCTGCCCCTCCATTTGTCTGTATGGGAATCTTGCGCACACACACAATTTCCCCCATGGTGTTCCTAGTATCAGTGCTCCTTTAACCTGCTTGTGTCTGATGGTAATCTGCCCCAGCTAGGCCCCAGCACTTATAGAACCATAGTTTTAAATGCATCACCTCACAGAGGCTGCTAATTACGTAACGCGACGTTCCATCCTATTAGATGGGTTTATAGTCTTAAAACACACAGATCAGAGAAATGTGAAAATGCCTGTTTCATTGTAATTGAACACAAAAGTAGAATAACAGAAGTGAGCCATTGAGTAATGTGCCATTGCATATGGCAGACTGTTCCAAGAGATACACAGGCCATTGACCTAACATCTCAGCATCTCCTAGCAATGCATTCTTCACTTTAAACTCTGCCAGACACGGTTCTGTGCAGTTTGAATTTATCATTTTTTTTACAAGTGCAAAAAAAATCGTTCTTTGTATCTGGCCATCCCTCGGTATATTTTCTTAATATGTCTACTGACTCTTAGTGTTGGAGGATATTGCTGCTTATTCTAGTCATGCCAGTGTATTTGTACTGATTTGAGATCATATAATTACTCCTTGTTATGGTTGGGCGATGAATGTACTTACAAATAATGTTTTAAGAATTACACGCAGAACATTTTAAATGCAGAACATTTCCAACATGCAGAAAGCCACGTTTTCAGACCATCAAATGTACTATTCTGCCTCCTTCAGACTATTTACTGGTTGGTTGTTTCACACTTTACATGCTCGTCGTCAGACTAAATGCATGTGGTTGTAGACTGAGACTGCATTGTCTCGCTCTGGCTTTAAAAGCTCATGTGGCTTGGAAGCTACATTATGTGTGGTTGAGGCTTTAAGTTTATGATTGGTTTGTGTGATCTCCATCCTTGGTGCTCTTGGCAAAATAGAGAAGATGCCAGTCTCTCAGAGAACACATTTGTGTTTTTCTAGGGATGGAAACAAGTAAATGTCTCTTTATTGTATATGTTGCACAATATGTGTGGTACTCTTATGTGGGATGTTTGACTTACGCTATCATTCTTTCAGCATTAGTTTATTTATAGGAATTTATATTAATATGTTTGACCTCCACTTCCCCTCCCTAATATTTTATCTCAGTTGGCTGGAGAAGCTCAGGAGCTGTTCTCTGTACGCCATGGTCCAGTCCGAGCAGCGCACATCCTCCCAGCTCCTCATATAAGTAAGTGTCTATGTTGCTGCCTCTCAAGCCTCTTCACTTCCTCCACCTGTGTCCAGTATGCCTGGTGCCAGTATGCACGTTGAGCCATTGCCTACAATAGTTCTACAACGTGTTCTTGTTGGTTTTACACTGCAGTTCTGCAGGAGGAGGAGGCTTATGTCTGTTGCATCACACCATTTTTTTGGTATGTTTGAGCTACTTGGTTGGTCTTCAGTTTTTGTGATCATGTTAAATTTGTCACTGATTATATCCAGTTTAGATCAAATATTCTTTTGATCATTTTTATTTTTCTTCACAATGAAACCAAACTACATTCTACATTCTAGAGAATAGTCTATTAATTTTCACCTGGTCTCAGCACATGAGATATTAATACTACACACGCACACAGAAGCTTAGCTGCTTCTACTTTCATCCTTCAAATGTGCAAAAGCGGTGAAAACCTGAGGATTTATTCACTTGGAAGCACTTTTTCTTTGGTTTTCCTCTGAAGTAAAAAATGTTTCCATGACACCATTCTTGTCCAGAAAGAAATTACTTGTCTTAAACGATCTTCATCGTTCAAGGGCAACTCTCAAAGTATGGCACAATATATATAGTTCTGGGTTGTGTGGCATTTGGAGTGATGATAGATCATCAAAATGAAAAGCTTGACACATCATGTTTCTTAGTCGTTAAAGTACATTGCCTGTGTCCTTGCCACTCACATACAAGACACGTTCTTGCATACACACACACATACACACACACGCAGAGACCACCATCATGCCCTCTCATCTTGATATTAAAGTCAATTTAAAACCAGGGTGGCCTGGTCTTGGTTGCCACGGCCTACGTCTGAAAGAAAAAGAAGAAAAAAAGACTTTAAAACATCCCACTTTGATTCACCCTATTTTTAACACTCATCAATTTTCTCATAATTTTCAGCTACACTGAAAAGCATGTCTTGTGGTTCCTCTTTAATTTTAAGTTTGAATCTTCATCTTCAGCCTTCACAACTTTCACAAGAAGCCAAAATGATAAAATGCTGTGGGCCACTGCAGTATTTAACGTATTATGTACATGACAGGCATAACACAGGATACACATAACAAAGAACAAGACACTTAAGTACAGGCTATACACAAAAGGCTATACACATTTCTGGCCACAGGACAAGACAGAATACACTGGCCACCTACTGGCATGATCATACAAATGACACAAGACAATATATCTTTATGGTCAAGATGGGACGGGACACAAATGTCACCCACTGGTACTATACTGGTACACATTAAAAAGGACATAGGCTAGATTACACAGCTCAGGATGAGACAAAATTACATTAGTTTTGCTCCAAAGTTGTTATTCCCCAGAGTCCAGCACTGTTTGCAGTGTGCTACTTGCTCAGTCTCCTCCGCTGTTCATCCTCTCCATAAGTGGCTTCTGGTTCCCATTGTATTACGAGGCATAATTAGGTTTATTAAAGGTTAGACGAGGAAGAGAGAGGGTCCAGTGAAATACATTGCAATGGTTCTTATCTAATCACATGCAATCAGTCTGCAGAGGAGGCCAGGCTGCAGCTGACATTAGCCCAGCTCTTTAGCCCTTTGGATGGAAGGGGGAAGATGCTCTCCTTAGGCAGAGGTCCTGAGTATGCTTGCCTCCCTGAAATATGCTTTCTGATCAACTGTAATACCAGATGCACCACGTCATTGGCTTTACGTGAAAGAGTACAAGCATTTCTATTTTACAAGGAATTACATTGAGTTAGATTGAGCTTGTGAGCTTGTATGAAAAATAAATCTTGCATTCAAGTATGCAGTATTCTAATATAGTCTGTTCTGCTAATATTCACACTTGAATTATGCCCTCCTCACTCAATGCGTATTGTTTAGCACACACTGTTGTGTCTAATGTGAACACACCTTGAATCCCTTGATGTAATTGGCTCCAATTAGCTCCATACCAGGCATGCTGTTAGAATGTGGTGTCACTGCAGCCAGGTATCAATCAGTAAGTGCACCCATAAGCCAAGCTGGCCTGTGGCATCTCGGTGAGGAAATGTGCTCTCTTCTTTAGTTGTTTGTTGTCTACCCATGTTCTGATGCTTTACTACAATTCAACAATGCACAATGACAGCATTGGAAGAGGCCTTGGAAACGCATGAAAGCAAGCTGCCATAATAAGAAGCAGCAGATACCCCGACACATGAGTGGAGTAATTCTCTCGACAGAAAATCAAATGAATTGTACTACTGGAGGAGGGGAGGACACTGATTACAATCTGCAAGGGCGCAAACAGTGTTTCACTGTGGCGAGCTGTTAAATGGCTAATTGTCTGCGATGGGAGGCTGTGTTGGCAGATTTGGAAATACCTGAAAATAGGTGTTTATTATAATAAGAAAAGGTCTCCCCAATAATAGTGAACACACACATGTGCACACAGTGGTTAAATAAATACACTTATTACTTCAGAGCTCCTGAGTGTGTGTGGTACCAAAAATGAATACACATCGTGCGTTTTACAATTTATGGCCTTCTGATCCATGGTCCTACTCCTATGTATGTTGAGCAATGGTTCATGAGAAATAATCCCTTATGTGTTTACTTGGCGTGCTTGTGTAAGCACATATTGGATGCAAGTATGTGTCTATGTAAAGTACTTTATAAATGGAAATTTGGAGATCCTGAGGTTGACCCCACGTCGCATCACTATAAATGAAACATTGGCTGTTTGAGAAGTATAAATACTGTAGTTTCCATCTTCAATTCCTCTTTTCATGTCATGCTGCTAATTTTACTAAACTTAAATTAAACCAGGTCAACGTCTGCTTTGAATGAGTGGTGGCTCTCCTAGTTTATTTTCCTTAAATACGTCTGTTCACTGAAAGCTGTGAGTTTTTTCAAAGCCACCGCAGTACTAGTAGTGGCGCAACATTATGACTGGCTATGATGTCCGATGATTTTTGCGATGTTAAGACTCACGTGTGTTAAGGGCTGGTGAGGATGGCAAATGTGCTCTCAGGCCACACTACAGGAACTCTGTCTGATTACTGTCAAGCCTGTAATTGTAGTACTCTACAGGCTAACATCTTCCTCAATCTAAGGCCCCTGCTTCTCCAATCACTCTGCTTCTAAGGCTGTCTCCAGAAAACACAGACAATTAAGTGAACAGATCACATGTTTTCCTTAACAGTTTCCTCTTTTCTGTATGCCTGCCAGGCTTTTTCTGTAATTTCACCTCCAAACCTAAGAATTCTATATGTGATGGAACTGCTTTGAAGTGGTTTGAGCCTGTTCATTTTTTTATTATTACATTAGCATTCACATATTATTACATTAGCATTCACATCTTTTGAAATAGTTGTTCTAATCTATTTCCCCTTTGTGCATTTGTGTGGTTGTTTAATCTGACCTTTACTGTACAGCTGTATAATTATACTTGCATAATACTAACTGGTTTAAGTTAATGTGAAAGTTATGAGCAACAACACCTGATTGTTGGGGTGGAGGTTGTCTGTCTTGCAAATGTCCTGTGACTATAATTGTATTACAGAGCAACAGCTGTAATGTAATCAACACGCTTCCTGTTTAGAAGTAGTGGACTGCCTGTTAAGTGGGTGGGCAACACCAGAGGCCTCACATGCCTCTCTCAAAGAATGCCCTCCTTTGTGGTGTGCTCATTCTTCTGCTTCTCATCTGCCTCTTCCTCTCACTCCTCTTCCTACTCAGGTCACGTGAAGACAGACAGTTTTGCTGACAAGAGGCCCCTGCTGGGGGTTTGCAAGAGCACAGGCTCCTCTGGGTGAGTCCACAATGAGCTCACTTCCTCTGTCAACTGGGTTTTCTCTGTAGCTTTATTGTGTGTTCATTGTGACCAAGTCTGGATGTGTGAACGGAAGTATGTTCCAGAGAGGTACTCATAGACCCGGCGTCACACCAGTCTCAATGGGGGCGCCATTAATTCTGCTATATAGATTTGGAGTGCACACGATAGCCTACGCATAGCCTAGCTATTTAAAAGAACAATACAGCATAAAGTTGCACCTAGATATACGGTATGAACTCTAGGCCTATCAATACACATAGATTAATTATTGCGTCTCATGAGAAAAAAATTCACCGTGTCCCACACATATCGGTGTTCTGGCTAGTGGGGCTACGGTACATTAATGTTCCCTAATACATTGTCATTCAGTTTTCCAAATATCCTGGACGTTCTAAAACGAAACAGTGTTTATGAGATGCCTTTGAGATATTTAACTATGATTTATCGCTGTTTGGGTAGCCTACATTATTAAATCACGTTAAGCCTGAAACTGCTTCATGATCATGTCCCTCACAGGGTTTTGAGATTGCCTACAGAAATGTTGTGATAATTGATTGCTGTTGGCTATATTAATAAGGCATTTAGCATTTGAGAACGTCCTAAATAAACGCACCCGTAAAAGCCTATATGCTACACAACAACCGATATTGGCAAGTTGTCTACTGGTTAGGCATGCACCGATAGATCGTAAGCAGATCGGAATCAGATAATTTCCACTCAAAATACGAGATCAGAATGCCTGATATGGAAAACTGATCAATGTTGTCAATGGCTGTTGCGGGCAGGATAGAAAGACATTGCTTTTTTAAAATTAATCTGGCAGCTCTTTTTACACAAACGCATTTAATACACTTTAAAAGGGAGGATACCTCAGGTCTGCAGAGCTAAACCTGCCATGGAAATGTAAGAGCTTAATGCCACAATAGGCTTTTGCCATTAGGTCTTGTCAGTGGATTGAGTCACATTGAGTGGTGTAAATAATAACAAGGGATTGGGTGCCAAGAGGACATTGGCTATTGTTAGCGCCATTGTAGCTGGATATTGGTCTGCTGTACTATCCAATTTTTACCACTCGTATGCGGCCATCTCTTGTGTCAAAAGTCCACTGAAAACTGATCGTAGTTTATTTTCCAAATAGAAGCAACGTTATTAAACATACGAAGCACCAGATGTTGGTAGTAGCGCGCTACACTTACCGGTACTCTTACATTTACTTGAGTGACTTGAGGTAAGAAATTGTACCGGTACTTCTAAAAGTAGTTTGAATGCAACATACTTTTTACTTGGACTCTTTACTGGATAAAGTATATTTATCTATATTTTCTTGTACTTTTACTATACTTTTTAAAAGTGTATCATGAAAAAATTACTCTGTACTTGAGTAGACTTTTCACTAGATACTTTTTTTACTCATACTCAAGTAATTTTTTGGATGACTACTGTTCTACTTGAGTCATTATTACTTAAAGTTAACAGTACTTTGACTTAAGTACAGTTTTTGGCTACGCTACCCACCTCTGCGAAGCACATATGAACATCGAAAATAATATTGCCCTTGATAATAATCATGCCTGAAAACAAGTGTTGTTCAGTATAATTTTGCTAGAAAATACCTTGCAGTACTTTGCCTTGCTTACTCCGCAAACACTTATTCAGCCAGAAATGTTAAAGTTTTTCAAAGACCTACCTTTTAAGACATAAAAGTTATAGGTATTTGGACGTTATAATGCGTATTACATCCATATAAGAACAGCTGTAGACATAGCCTATATATGGTGCGATACAGCTATAGGCGAGTTCCAAACACTCCCACATATAGCAATCAGTTGTCCGCGGGTGTACACATTTGGCACAACACGCCCCAACCTTTTCCACTGTCTGTCAATTTTTACGTAGTTTGTACTTTATTAATATTTCATCTTATTTTTTTTAAATATAGTTGTTTTATTATAGCAGGAGATATAAGGAAAATGTAACAATATCAATATAATTTTGTGGGCATATATTGGGCAATGGAGGGGGGCAAAAAAGTATTTATTATTCCCCATGCCGCCGACTTCGTTTATTCATAGACTCATAGACTGAATCTATGTTGGTTTTGGAGAACAGTGTTTCCTCTTAAGGGAAGGTGTTGCACATTTGCTGATATGAAGTAGTCACAGTTTATTACACAATCCACAGTCAAATTGTGCCTGTGACAAATGTTTATACAGGACATGCATACATTAAAACATTGTCTTTGAATGTTTTAACAAAAACATTTGTCAGTGAATACAGTATATTCAGTTTTTTTTATATAAATTAGCCCAGCTTTGCAACTCACTAGAACCATAAAACCATGGAAGACTATGCTATGGTACTGACTTCTTTGCAGCAGTTTATTTTTCCACTGGCAATTAAACTTCTCTTCCAAAACTAAAATACTCTGCTTAAATACTCCAGGACAACACTCAGACAAGGACACAACACATAATTAAGTATAGTGTTGTATGTAATTCCTGGTTGTGGAACATGTTGAGTGATGATAGACAACTATAAGAAGAATCATTGTAGACTAGGGTTACATTCTCATCTTCCTGTTGGTTTAGACCGTTTATGTGAGATTGATGAGATTTGAGGTGCCATCACAAAAGATGGGCAGAGTGAAACCAGAGACAAAGGTGATGAACCTTCACTTGTGGTGAACCTTCACTTTTAACTTCACTACAAGACTATACTAGGCCTACAGTATAGTATTGAAGTTACATCTCGTAATGTGTAAAAAATAAAAATCGTCAACATAAATGTGTTTTTATCATTATATAGTCATCCAACTATGAACTCTTCACATGCAGCTAAAGAGACAGCATTAGTGTCTCCATTGCTTGAAATGAGAACAGAATTCCAGGTATCCCTTGCATTTTCAGTGAGTGCTGACCAGGATAAATCTATTATATTTTGGTGAAATGAAACTAAGTCAGTGTTGTCATCTTGAGCAACTCATTTAACTGGATACATTTTCTTTGAGAAACGAAACAAGGAAGTCTGTCTGCCTAGGCCTTTGAGGGTCACCACCACCTCCTCGATGTTTTCCAGGGACTACTGTCTCCAACAGTGTTGCTGTTGCTTCTGCTTTTCCTATGTCCTCAGTGACACGGAGACAGGCAGGGCTTAATGGTTTGGCATGGCACCCGGGCCGCTCTCAGCACTAATGCTGAAAACATGTGCCGTGTTGAAACGCAGAAACCTTGACCTCTGGCTGAATGGCAAAGCCTGGTTCTTCCCTCTTTGAGAAGTGTTTGGTAAATAAAACCTCTTTAAAATATGAGGGGGGAAAAGCTTCCGGGTGTTGCACAGTACTTTCCACTGGGCACATTCGTAAACTTACTAGGGTCCTCACACAATCTTCAGCATATAATAATTTTGAAATAACAGCTTTTGTGAACCACCAAAAAGGATGCCGTCTTGACACTTAAATGGAAAACAGATTGGAGTCTTGGCCGCTACAGCAGTGCTGGTTTAGAAGTTGGTTCAGTCAGCTCTAGGGTTAGATTACAAGATTTGCAAATGAAAGGAAAACCAGAAAGGGGGAAAAAGCATGTGTGCTGAAGCTCTACTTGTGGACTTCCACTCAAAGTAATTTTATCAATGGAAAGGATTACGCCTTAAGTCTAAACAACGTATAGATCCAGTGATTTTCCTGACAGCAAAGCTACATAGGCGTTTCGTTCACTCACTACACAAGTGTTAGGCAGCTTTGTGAATTAGTATACTGTATACTGGTGCCATTGCATGCCCTAGTACGTGTCCATACATATCTGGAATGGATTTGTGTTTTCTAAACCTGGCCACCGCTGTTTTTATTTTACCTCAGTTTAATCACATCCACAGGTATGATTCTGAGATTTCAGGCTGCCCACTGCCGCTGAAATAGTATGAACAAGAGTGAAGGCGATTTTCCTGTTTGAGGGTGTTTTACAGCATACTCCTGATTTGCACATACTGTAAGAAGCCTTCTTTTGTTCTCAAGCTTGGGGACTAGTCTATAGGATTCAAGGCAAGGAACTGTCAGTGGAGTCTCTAACATATCCAACCCCACAGCCCCCGTCACAACATCACCATATGCTGGCAGGATGTGGCCCTTTTTTATTTTAACCAATATAGTCCTCTGTCACCATGGAGATTACTACTGGATTTTCTATTTCAGGGTTTCAGCACACGCATGCATACAAGCAAGCACACATTCTAGGCTGATGTCATGGTCACCATCAAAACCTTGGGTACTTCCAGTTGTAAGGATCCCACAATACATTTCTCTTCCTGTGCATTCACAACAACAGTGTCACTCCTGTCTAACGTTTTCATTATCAGAGGATTTTAGAAGTGATTGCTACTTGTCATCTGTTTTCTTACCCTTCAGGACCATTGTGATTAATGCCACTGATTATTCAATAACTGCTCATGTATAAAAATGTATTTGCATCTAGCTTATGTTCCATTTAAACTGACATCATACTTTTTATTGAATTCCACATATGTTGGTTTCTCACATAGAAACTGACATTGAATCTCATCTCATGCACAGCACAAAGTAAAATACTAAACAAATATTGAACAAAAGCATGTTGATATCAAGTCATTCATAATGCCCTGTCCCTGATCTTCATCCTAATGCCAATGTCCTGTTGGCACCCAATCCCTTGTTATTATTTACACCACTCAATGTGACTCAATCCACTGACAAGACCTAATGGCAAAAGCCTATTGTGGCATTAAGCGCTTACATTTCCATGGCAGGTTTAGCTCTGCAGACCTGAGGTATCCTCCCTTTTAAAGTGTATTAAATGCGTTTGTTTAAAAAGAGCTGCCAGATTAAGGGGCTTTGGAACAGTGAAGCTTTTAAATCCAAAGGAGTCCAATGGGTCCTTTGCTGTCACACCGCTATCAAAGCCATCCAAACCATCCAAGCCCCTGATCATGGATGTAGACTAGATAGAGTGTGGTGCTTCAATCTGTACCTAATGGTTTAGTGACTCATACAGAGATGTGCTTGTTATCTTAGTGGCTCCAGGGATGCTTTGACATACCTGTAGACTCCAAAGTGTACAACAGTTTTTGTTGCACCATTCATGGCTATTACGATGCTGCGCAAGGAGCTAACATTAAGACAATCTTCTCCTATTGGTCTTTGAACTAGGATGTTTGACTCCATTTTGTGGGCTGGGATGTCATGTTCTCTACTGAAAAAGTAATTCCTGGTGCCTTTTTTCATCTCATGTGTGGAAATGGTTGTAATAGTCTTCAACTTCCCCTTTTAAACACACACCACACACACACACACAGCCCTGAAAATTGACTCTGAAGCGTTTATTTTGACTTGCATGCCTGTTTTGTGTCTGTTGAAAATGTGTTCTGCCTGGCCAGCTCTCCCCCTAGGAAGTCAGATTAAGCTCAGCAGTATTGGAAGTGGAGACTATAAACACATCACAACAGACTGAATAATTTGTACTGACTCTTCAGACCGTTACCACAGCCGATACCAATCCCCACAGCAGGACCGGACTACTTAAAATCATTTATATTTTATTTTGTTGGATTTTGGACACATTCCCCATTCCTGTAAACCATGCAACTGGCCTAGTGATTTGCTCCAGATGCTGGTTACAAGTTAAGGTTTACAGGTTAGCTGTATTTACAACTAGGAGACCATGGCCAATCAAACCTGACTTGATTTGACCCAGCCATCCCTTCCACAGTCAGGAAGCTCCTCTGTTGCATGCTAGTGAGCAGTGGACCAGTGAATGCTATTGCTATTTAGCTCACAGCTGTACTGTCAGAGACGCTTCTTCCTTTCTGTTTCCCAGGAGAGTCTGGTGGGCTAGGTTCTTCTTTTGATCTTGTCTCGGTCTTCTTGCGCTGACTGACTCAATGTCTCCCAGGACGGGAATATCCTCTTCCTCCAGCATTTGAAACAGTTTTTTTCATGGTTTAGATTTTTTTTCTTTCACAAATACCTCAAAGTAATGGATCTTAATATGCATACCTGTATATTGATGACTCTAAATATGACACATTGTGCAACTGTCTGTCTGGGTTGAATTGGTTAATTTTACCAGACCCTTTTATTCTATAAATATCAATGTAGAGTATAAGAAGTTATTACAGTATCAGAATTTTATGTTTTTGGTGAAACATGCATGGGAAAAGCAGACTCCCTGTGATTCAGTCCAAACAGTGTCTGTGCTTACATGTGCAAAATATTCCATATTCCAGCCATTTGATTAATGTAAAGTTACATATGTCCTACAGCTACAGTACCCAATTTAAATGAGTGAATGCCCAATGGAGGAATTTCACTCCTTTTTAAACATGTCAAACATGAAAGTGATATTTCAAATTATGGAAAAGTTTACAGGCAGGATGCTGCATTTTGCAAACTGTGGTAAAACCCTAAATTCAGATGCATCTTCTGAATGGGCTGTATACATATATCCACATGACTTAATTAATTGGAATATGCTACATTCAGAATAAGGCCTAATTCTGACTATTTAAACGGAATCTGCTGTTTACATGACACAAATCAAAGTTTGAATATTATCATATTAAAACAAAACAAAAATAGGGCAATAATAGTGTACCAGTATAATAGTATATAGCATGTGTCTCTTTTACTGTACTGTAGAGCCCAGACTCAGATAATAATGCTAATTTAATTAATCCAGATAATTAGCAGACCCTTTTTATTATAATTCATAAGTATTTATGAGCATGGTTAGGCGTGGTGCTCAGGAAGTAAAGGTAAAGTTGTAAACACAGATCATTAAATGATCATACAGTACAGCCATCATTCATGACACTAGCATTGCTTTAAACTGCAAAACTATCTTAAAGTCTTAAGCTTTGCTTTAAAAAACTATTAGATTTTGCAGCAGTGTGGGCTTTGAGATGTCTAAACTAAAGAAAGAAATCTTATTTGACCACCAGATGTTTCTCGTGTCAAGTGCTTCCACTTAACTCTGACAGAAAGCTGGATCTAATGGAAGCTATAATTTCACCAATGAATATTGATATCCACTTCACTTCTGTCAAAGAACAAAGAATACGTTTGAATTATGCACTATACTGTAAAAGCATACTGTATATTGCAGAAATGTTGCACTATCTGATTTATAGTTATTTCCTGTTTTAACATTTGAGATAGCATTGTTTCTCTTTCTGCTTTTCTACATTGTCTGAAACGTGTTTAATGCCTTGGTAAGAATTCCGGAAAGATCTTTTTAAATGGGATTGTTGACTGTGCCACCTTTAGTTAGTTATGATTAAGTACCATAAACACCAAAGAAAGGATTAGAGCTGGCATATTCTCTCTCACACATAACATACATACACACACACACACACACACACCACAATCTGTTTCCAATATGCTGTCCATGAAAGTTACGGTATTGCATAGGGAAGGAAATGTATTTCTGGCAGTGCTGCAGACATGAAGCTGTGGTTGAACTTTTTACCCTAATTACTTTCCCACTAATGCCTAAGGCGTGCCAGGATCACTGTGGCCCTCTTCAGGCTCCCAGCAGCCTCTGTCTGATGTGGCCAACGTTTGTTGTGTATGTTGGACTGGGTCTGAGAAGAGCAGGCGAGAAGCAGTGACAGGGACATGTAATTTTCTTCAGAGTATGTTTTCTTTTTTTTTCCTCCTTTATGTTGTTGGAAGTATTCTTAGATGTCAAATAATTATTTTTATCTGATTATTAGTTATTGACCCATAAATGTAATTAATACACAAATAAATAAATGTGGATATAGTTTCAATACTGTAGAATAGAATACCATCCTAATTGTTAAAATGTAAGTATAGCTTTTGATTCAAACGAGTCAATCCATAACTAATATCTCAGATAGCTATTTGTCGCCAAACAAACTTACTGTAGTTTAAGTAAAGGTAATATTTCCCATTTAAGTAGACAAACCATTATGGGCAGACACTTTTGAAGCCAGCTTGGAGTTGCCGGGCCAAATTTGTGTTTGTTTTGCGTTTTGACAGTATGTATCTGACGTCTGTATTTGGTGAACTTGTAAAACTGCACAAGTCGGAAACGTGGTAAAGTCCAATCCTTGTAAATTGTTATTTTCCATCTATATGCTTTCCTCGGCCACGTGCATTTGTGTGGTGAAGATATATTGGTCAAGTGCTTTCTCATAAAAAATATGTGGACGAGATGCGTTGAGATGCTGCGGACTGAAGGGAAACCGGCCATGGAATACGACATGGCCAGCATCACTCTGAAAACTAACATACCAGATGTCAAGACGTTTTGCCCAGAATGAAACGCTGCCTAGAGCGATGATAATGGCATGATAATATGACATGTGTCTCCCATAATGGTCCTTAATGACCATTGTAAACAGTTGCGTTTCTAAAATTAAAACTCTCACCCAGTTGTAAAAGTCACATAAATCTGTGTTGTAAGGAGCTTTCACAAATCTGGTGGAGTCCAGAACAGTGGCAGAACAGGGTGGTGAAATGACCCATATATCCCAGTTTTACTGCACGCCCAGTATAAAGCGGAATTGCTTAAACAGGTGCACTCAGCTAATTACAAGGTTGCATGCTGTAAAACAAGCAAAGTAATTTATTATTAGGAAAATCAATATTTGAGTCACAGCTAGCTTTTCCATGTAATGTTCAACTTCACGGGAAACCAAATGTCATTTTTAGTTTAGAAAGCATTAAACAACGTTTTAGACCAAAATAATGCCATATGAATAAAATCAATATTTCTTTATTAATAATTTTGTAGATACAGATAATAAGCACTAGCCAGCCATATGTTGTGCTGCCAGTCGATGTCTGTATACTAAGACCCGCTGTGCTCGGGAACCTTTAGGCAAAACAGATTAAATCTGCCTTTCTAAATTATTTTCTTTTTTGTGTGTTGGTTACTGGAGCCAGTGTCTTCATTATACTTAGTAGAGAAGCATGTTCTCTTATACCAGTAAACCTGAATGATCCAAACTTCCACTCCTTGTTGCAGCATATCAGACCCATGGGCCAGTTTTAGTAATGGTAAGTGACACATTGATCTAATAGGGCCATCATAACGGGCCTGTTACCGAGCTGGGGAATGGCGCTAGGCGTCACCTTAACATGTGCAAGGACTGACATCCCGCCATGATCCAAAAGGATAATTGTGATTTAGCCCTGCTTTCAACTTACGCCACGGTGTGCCCTGCATCAGGAAATCTTATTACAGCTGACCCTGTGCTGCCTCCATTAGAAGAGGGTCATTTGTTAAAATACTGCCAAAGCAAAACAATTGAACCCCTTGCCATTTTGATTCTATAATAGCAGGTTATCATTGTCGCTTGAATCAATTCCGGAGACTCTTTCCTCGGGATAGAGCTCAGAATTGGATTGATTGGACACCGATAATGCTGAAATCAATGGCGTAGCCGCCTGAAAACGAGTTATCTCAGAGTGAAATGTTTGTATAAATCTTAATTCCTGTGCTGGGATGGGTAATGGCAGCCGAGCGGTGCCAAAGGGCAGCAGTCATTGTGTGAGGTCCTTCTCCAGCGCTGGCGTAGGGAGACATTAACCACCAGGCCCTACTAGGACACTTTGTGCAAAACTTTTTAATGTGGCACTTCTTTTATCTTCTCCAGCCAGTGTTCATAGGGACTGAGGGAAGGAATGCACTTGTGTTGACATGCAAGTGGTGTCTCTCACACACCCCAAACACACACACAGCCATGGCTGGGACAATGTTATAATTCTCTGACTGGGCTGAGAGATCTGAGGGCTCCCATGGCGCCATTGCTCCAACAGACTGTCCAGCCGCTGGCTTTGGAAACTTTCTGAGAGAGAGAGAGAGAGAGAGAGAGAGAGAGAGAGAGAGAGAGAGAGAGAGAGAGAGAGAGAGAGAGAGAGAG
>JAODUK010000005.1:3573091-3583267 GCA_027564635.1 Typhlichthys eigenmanni
CGTCCAGCTGGGAGGAGGCCTCGGGGAAGACCCAGGACCAGGTGGAGAGATTATATCTCCACACTGGCTTGGGAACGTCTCGGGATCCCCCAGTCAGAGCTTGCTGATGTTGCTCGGGAAAGGGAAGTTTGAGGTCCCTTGCTGAAGCTGCTGTCCCTGCGACCCGACTCCGGATAAGCGGGAGAAGATGGATGGATGGATGGACAATCATATTGGAATTGCATGCATATCTCTCTCTCTCTCTCTCTCATGCACCTCGTGTCTGCAGTCGTTCACATACACACCCAATATGTGTAATCCTCAGGAACAGCCGCAGGGCTCAGGGGTTACCGGGCATGTGCGTCTCTGGTTGCACTCATCTTCGTTCCATCGTCTGTCTGGGACTGTCGGGGGTGGGGCGTGGGCGTGGTGGTCTCTGAGCCCATCAGTCATTAGAATAACTGCTGCTTGACTCACAGAATGAAACCACTCAATGTCTGTTCCTCGTTTAGAGAGAGAGAGAGAGAGAGAGAGAGTGTGTGTGTGTGTTAATACTTGTTAATACTTTTTAAGGTTTTTAAGCATTTTAAGGTCCTGTCATTTTGTTATATGCATAAACAATCCTAAACATTTCACAATAGAAATATGTAAACAGGCTGTATGTGTTTAGCTTACAGAGTTAACCGCTTGGATGATAAAATGTGTTTGGTGCATCTACCCTCATGTATGTGTGTGTGTGGGCGCATGTGTGTATGCGTGCGCGGATGCTCACGAGCACACCAGTGCAGTTAATAAAGGAGCTGCTGAGAGATGGGTCTCACTCAGTGACTTCTCTGTCCCACAAATCCTTCACATACCTTATGACCAAACTCTGTACCTCTGTTTAAACGCAATCTGACCAGAAACACAGCCTTCTCTCTCTACCCCCCATTTAGAACACACACACCAAAATAAAATATCACTCACACTCTAAAGCCCTAGCCGCAGAAACATTATGAAAACTGTTTTTGTGAAATCTTGAAGAGTTTTGTTGAAAATCGGTCTTGATGTCGTTTGGATAAGATTACAGATTTTATTCGTCATCATATTCTGCCCTCTTGTCGTTTTTGTCTTTTGCCCTACCTCCCGCATGGGGTTTTCAACGCGCGCCAGAAGAAATAACAGCTATAGTTGAGCTATGATTGTGTTGAGCTTGTTTTCTTAACGCTGTTAGTTAAACCTGGAATTGTGCTATCGCTAAAATAATTGGCATGTGCACATTTGTTACAAGCGCATAATTACAAAAAAATTACAAATAGCTTTGTAGCATAAGGATAATGCACAATAACAATGAAATATAAATAAATAAATAAATAAATAAATAAAACAAATAATTTAAAAATATGGGCAGTATATACTTTATATGCATCCCTATTAAATTAACAACTCTCCTATTTTGCACTATAGCAGAATGGTCTCTTTCTTTTAGCAGCGCCAATTTCCTGAGTGACATACAGTATGCTCTGGTTTGACCTCAGCTGAACTGTTTCCATGTAGCTATTAGGAAGCGACTATTGCGGAGGCTCCTCCATGACCTATGCACGATTCCCTCATCAACGCTAAAGCTCACCAACCAAGAGAAAGAAAGGTGGACCTAGAAGGAAACAATGTAGAGTTATGTAAGAAATGCTACTGACCTGTGTGTGTTGGAGGCTTTACAGAGCTACCAGCTCTTGGTGTGGAGGCTGGCGCTTTGTGGTGCCTCCCTGAATCTACTGTTCTATTTCTAGAAGTGTAATTATAGGGACGCAGAAGTGGCACGGTGAAGCGCTCTGTTCAAATGCTGCGATGTGTGTGTGCTCGTTTTCTTTCACGTCTCGTCCCTTTCACCCGTTCTTAATGATCCTTGACTTGATTATTAGGTACCATGCCAAAGTTGAAATACACCCATGGTTTGATGGAAAAGGTCATCCAAAGACTTCTGTGCATTTTTATGACTGGTACGTGCACTAGAGGGAGTGATTGGTCTCCCAAACATGCTGTCCACACAGTATTCTCTACCTAGTCCTTTCTGTTGTTCTACCACTCCACGCTGATAAGGTTCAAGTATTCTTCTGTGTACAGCTTTGTTCACACTTTTTCTGGACTACCAATATGAATGTAGCACCGATTCTTTGGTAACTGTATTATAAAGTGTGATTGGTAATTTTGTTGTCAAACTGTACATGTTAAGATAGAACTACACCGTGGAATAGAGACGGGCAGTTGTCTAGCGACAGGTTAATTAGCATATTGTCCTTGCATGCTCCAGCGATTTCTATAACCTCTCTCTGCCAATAAAAAATTTTAATTGCAAAAACAAGTTGATAGAGCGTCGAGTTTTGGTTACTATCAGTGGTTGGTCCAGCGGCTACACCAGAATCATCCAGTGGCCTGGAGATTTCTGTTGATAAGCAGTTGCTCCCACACGCATGAGAGAATATCGCTGCGGTATACTGTAGTTCTAGCTTAAAACATGGTATGTGCCGTAGTCTAGTGGTCTGGGCCTTTGACTCCCTGCCATGGATTCAAGCCACAACATATGCCTACATGTACACATCCTTGAGCAAGTTGTCTTACCCATTATGTGCTCCTTATTAATGTGCATGTATACACTGTAAATGGCTTTGGTTTTATAGCGGGAAAATCTAATTGAAAATGTAATGTGAAAAATGTGAATGGTCAGATGCTCATTGAAACTTGTGTTTATTTTGCTAGAACTAAACTTTTTCACCATTACAAATCATAAGACGCATGTCAAAATGTCTGCGCTTGAAATGCCACTAAAGCCAGCCATGATGGCGGAGGAGTCCAGACTGACTGTTTCACCACACAGCAACGTCTCATAAAGCATGTCCTTTGTTTAGTAACGGGCCAGCCTAATGAATAGCTTGGACCACGGAGGCCTCTGTGACCGTTCCGGCAGCTGCGTGGCGAAGACAGCGCTCCATGGTGTAATAACTCTGTCCCTCCATCTCACTGATGTGTGAAGCAAAGCAGACTGTTGACTAAAACCTCCAACCCACATGCACATGTTGAACATGAGGGAAATCCCCACACAAGGCCGGCTTTGCTCGACCCACAGCCACACATTTAGCACAAATTGACTTGTGTCTTCACACCAAGATAGTAATTAGCCCTCCTAGCTGTGCTCTGATGTGATTTACAGCAGCTACTCTGCAAAGTGCAATCTCTATTTTTATTGGAGGGCCACATAGGTCTTTTCCCATACAGAAGCAGACTTACATAAGCATATCGTTCTTAACTGACTTAATATTATTAATTATCGTGGTAATAGTAAGATTCTGTATTTTTGTTGTGTTGCCATAGGTCTAAGTGTGTACCTTAAATTACTTTTGATCAATTTAAAAATGAGATTAAACTGAAAATCTATATCATATATCTTCCTATCCCTGACAAGAGTTGGTATAATAGTAATTTACTGTAATTTAACTTTTTTTTATGCACTGCTGCTATTTTGTGTATTGTCTCTCACAAGAATGATGGATATCTCTGTCCAAAGATCCTCCAGAGTCTGTTTGAGGAAGTCATTTAGATAGAATTACACCCTTGTCTAAATTTTCTCCAGCTATTCCATTTACAAGAGAAGTGACCACTAGACACCACTGTTAGCTGCCTACAGTAATGCATGGGTGTGAGTGCTTCACACAGTGCAAGCTCCATGGTGTGTTTACACAGTCCACACATGTCTCGTCAGACAACACTCTCACTGTTTGTCCAAGGAGGCTGTCAAAGTTGCTCAGCTATTTTTACCACGTTTCCATGTGAGGTGGTAAGTCCGGCCCGAGCTAGCCTCTTAAAGAAACTAAGTGAGAGGCAGAGAAAACGGGAGAGAGGGCCTCTTGATGAAGAGAACCCAGCTAATGCTCAGCGCTGCAAAGTCAGGAAAACAGGTTTGAAAGATGATGAAAAAATTATGGATGGAAGCATTGACTTAATGAGAGCATGGCATCTCAATAAATTGGAATATTGTGGAAAAGTCAAGTAATTTAAATAATTCACTTGACAAAGTGAAACTCATTTATAATGTGAATGAATTATACACAAAGTGAATTAGTTCAAGCCTGAACTATTTAACTATATAACTGTATTTGTTTTAATCTTTATGATTACAGCTTACAGCTCATGAAAACCCCAAATTCAGTATCTCAGAAATTGTCGGCCTTCTGAAAATTATGTGTACAAGCACTCAGTACTTGGTCGGAGCTCCTTTTTCATTACTGCATCTATGCGGTGTGGCATTGAGTCGATCAGCCTGTGGCACTGCTAAGGTGTTATTGAAGCCCAGGTTGCTTCGATAGCAGCCTTCACCTCGTCTGCATTGTTGGGTCTTGTGTCTCTCATCTTCCTCTTGACTATACCCCATACAGTTTCTATGGGTTTCAGGTCAGACTAGTTTGCTGGCTCTGGTTATCCCTGTTGTTTATGCACCTTTTCCTACCACACTTTTTTCTTCCACTCGACTTTCTATCAATATGCTTGGATACAGCATTCTTTAATCTTAAAAGATCATTGCGTCTTTAGCAATGATCTTTTGAAGCTTTCCTTCCTTGTGGAGGGTGTCAATGTCAAGTCAGCAGCCTTCTCCATGATTGTGAAGCTACTGATCTGGACTGAGAGACCATTTAAAGGCTAAGCAAACCTTTGCAGGTGTTTTGAGTTACAGTGTGAGACCTTGAGTGTAAAATATTGCACTGTTTCACAATATTCACATTTTCTGAGATGAGGTTTGAGCTTTAAGCCGTAATCATCAATATTAAAATAAATACAGGCTTGAACTATTTCAGTTTGTGTTTAATTAATCCATGATATATATGAGTTTCACTTTGTATATTGAATTACTGGCTCCATGATTGTACAGAATATGGCTGTAGTGGGAGGTCTAGAGCCTATGAGCTCTTTAGAGTGAGGAGCAGAGAGAAACAGCCCACTCAGGTTAGGGAGGACCATGCATGTCGGGTGTTAACATCAAAAACTGGTTTATATGTTTTAAATTTAAATAACATGGATGCTTACATTTACATATTATAGAATTGCCCTGAAATGAAAGGGGGGAGGGGATATTAAAAGGACTATGTTAATGTGGGGGATTGTCTATCAGAGTCACTACCTGTCTGCTGGAAAAAGTGTGATTAAATACTCAGTCTTTATCAGGAGATTGTGGTTGGGAGCAATTTGTTTTGGGGCTTTTTCACTAAGGTAACAAAAAAAGCCTGGTGCTAAAGCTTTGTCTAAACCACTGTGAGAACCTGTTGTCCACTTGCAGAAAGCCAGACAAAGAGACAACACAGTAAATGCAAAATAACACTTAAACATTTGCTTTAGAGACAGATTACCATTGTGTCTGTCTTTTCACACAGGGCTCGTGCAGGTTAATTTAAAGAGCTGGTTCATTATTGCTCTCTCAAGATTGTTGTGTAGCACATTACAACTGTGTGTAAATATGTAAATATTCCATTAAACTTAAAAGTTATGAGCGTTTCCCACTTGAAGTGATGAAAGAACTGCCCTCAAGCTCTGTGCCGGCAAGCGTCATGCTCGATGAAGCTGACCGTCACGCTCAAGTCCATGTTGGCAAGACATCCAAACAAGGCTGGTTTATCCTTGTTAAATGAGTCAGCCATCTTAATAATCAAACATGTCTTTTGCATATCTAATAATATCAGAGTACCTCACAGGTGGTCTGCCTGTCGACAGCGAAGAAAAGCAGTGCTCAGTTTAGGCCACTGTAACAAATGAACCATGAGCATCTACATTTCCTCAGCTTGTGTAGGATGCATTACGGATGTGGTTTAAAGAACATTGGGAAGGGGTTTTGAGTCAAAGAGCCCACGGTATGGCAACACTTCAGTTTGAGATCTGAATCAATTCATATACCCACCAGTCTCTTTTCTTATTTATTCCAGCGTCAACCACTGTCGTGCCAGAGAATAACCAGAGTTTATTGTAAAGCAAAAAACAAAAAGAAAAGCCTTAGGTTAAGGTTCAGCAGTTTTCACTTTTTGTCTGTAAAAGATTAACAACTTATTGACCGTAGTGTGACCCTGTTTTGGCTGTGTGTCGGCCTGTGTGTAAGTGGTGTTAGTATGTGTGTGTGTGTGTTTGTAAGGGGGGTACTTGCCCCTCCTTTACGTATCTTAATGGTTTGTTGGGCAGAGATGGATGGAGTTAAGGTGGGGGGGTGCCCTCAGGTCTAAATGATCTCAGAGCTGGCTTAGATGTGTAACTGGGGCCCACTTGCTTGTGTGTGTGTGTGTGTACGCCATCAAATATAAATCTCAACTCACCCTTTGGTGGGTTACATGTATTTTCCACCAGCTTTTATAAACACCTCGACAAGATCTTCACAGACGTGAATGAGCAAGTACACTACACATCCAAACACCCATAAACACAATCTCACCTATATGATAAACTGTACACATAGGGCAAAACCCCAGCAATAACACTGATACACAGACGTACACATCTATCATACAATCTAGTGGTGGTAAGGACACGTGTACACTGCACTTGTCTGCACAATGTCGCAGACCTTCAGTACAAAGCTTCGTCTTTCATTTGCGCACTGGGCTCATTTGCTCTGAAGTTTATGCATCATGGTACAAGCAATGCAATTTGAGTCTCCAGAGTCCTCTCCCTTGTACACTTTATGTCTTACACATGGTTATAATTTGACATTTTTCTCAATTTTCAAAGCTTTTTGGACTCTAATGTTGTTAATTAGAAAGTGGACTAGTTTTGTTGTGGTGTTTTGTGTTGCCAAGTAGAGAATTCACCTCTCTCTCTCTCTCTCTCTCTCTCTCTCTCTCTCTGTCAGTCTCTTTCACAGTCTCTCTTCATCTGCCTTTGCCAAAGGAAAAAACCCCGACCCGACCACTTTGTAAATGAAACATCCTTCCACTATTAATGGGATTGAACAGATGTTTTCTGTTTGTATGGTCAGGGTCGGGACAGTAAAGCCTGCAGCAAAATAAAACAAAGATCTTTAGCAGTAGAAAAGGCAAAGAAAATGCTAGCAACAAAAAAAACCTGGAGGCGATATTTATGGAAATGATTATATCACTGGCCTGATGTTCTATATGGACGCATGTCTTGCACCCATGGCAAATTAGAGGTCATCCCTTCCAGTTAAGCGTGTGTGTGTGTCCCAGCAGTTTTTGGTCCCAAACGTCGTAAATAACACTCCAAGCCGAGGACGAGGTGTTATAAATAGGATGTGTCAAACCCATTTCTGGCCAGCCTCTGGTTTCCCCGAAACCCTCTCTTTTCACCCGCCGAGCGGCACGGCTCCTTTTTAATTTGGCCTTCCTGCGGGCTACCCGGCTGACGCCTCTCGGCGCAGCCCACTGTATTTCAACAAGGCCACAAAGCCCCAATCGCCGGGGCGCTCGGCCTCGGCCCGGCCCTCCTTACCCAGCGCTGCCATGGCTGCTTTGGAGCCCAGACACTACCATCAGCAGAACAGAAAACACCGGTCCCGGCCAGGAGCGCGCGGCCAAGCCTCATCTGTCAAAGAACCCAGGGGCCAGACTCTCCAGCCACTTTGGTGGGCGGTAGGAACCAAAACAGTGAGAAGAAAGAGATGAGAGTTAGCAAGCAAGAGAGAGAGGGGGAGAGAAGGAGAGGGAGGAAGCTCCCAGATAAACAGACCGCAGCGCCTCAACTCCTAATCACCCCGCGCTTCCGTTTCCAGACTCTATAATTAGAAGGGCTCAGTCCCTTTTTTCTCTCCATTCCCAGTTGACGCAAATGCTTCTTGTGGCTTGGCACCTCGTTTGGGGCGTGGGTTTTCAAGAGTTTACGGGCCTTGGGCCCTTGAGCCACTCTGGGTTTCTGGTTCCTCTGATACAGGATGACTAGCTAACCGCCGCTATAATGCGCTCTCCGCTCGGCTTCTCTCCTTGGTTCGCTCCTCTGCCTATTCTTTACCAGTAACCCACCTAGTGCTCATCCCCCTAGTAGCTTAGATTTTCCCTGACCAAGGGATGGTCTCCTCATATCTGTGGTCACTGCTGGTATTTAGTGGTGTTAATTAGGTTCTTTAGCACACCGCTTTGCTCTTTGAAATATATTTATTAATTTATTTCTTAACAGAGTAGGCTTGTTTTCCACTCACTGTGCACGTGTGACTGAATCTATTTTATCTCTGGCCATTTCAGCCTAATTTTGCATTTGACATACCACCCAATAAAGCCTGGCTGTTAATTAAACACTACTGCAACCGCCACATAAAATATTCAATGGGGAAAGGTCCGAGGACAATTACAAATTAATGTCCCAACGTTCTGTGGTACAAAGCCAGCTTTTGGTAGTGTGCTTTTTTTCCCTTTTCTTCCCCCTAGCAAAGCTTGTTCAGATCTGGGTTGTTTCTGGTGTGGTTTGTTGAGCGTGTTGTTTATGATGAGGGCCTGTACTTTCTTGAGTTTGATGAGCTTCAAATAAAATGGGCTCAAATGAATGGGCCTGTCAGTAAGGGGCTAACGTCTTGCTGAGTTGCGGTTCAGCGTTAAGACGGGTTGGCGTGTGCGCACACACACACACACACACATTCTCGTAAGCATACTTATGTGTGTACGTGATCTCTCTTGCAGACCAAGCACCACAGATGCATGTGTTCATGCATGCATACACCTTCTTGTCTGTTCAAACAGCAGGCGACAGGGAATATAGTTTTGACCAGAGGACAAATTAAAGTGTAAGGAATAAGGCTGCACTTTACAACTATGACAACAATTGCTTACCAGGCTCATTTGTTTGTTTGAAAGGCACATTTGCACTCATATGCCCCTCACATTGTTTTCTTTCAATTTTGTATGTGTTACATTAACCTGGTTTGTATCTTGTCAATTCATATATATGTGATCTTTTGTGGCATTCTTTGTAATAAATATCTCTGGATAAATTAAAATTGATAAATAATTAAAAAGGTTTGATATATGCGCAGTATATAGTTTTGGGAATATTAATGGGAATCAACGGGAAGGACAGTGGACCTGTAGCACCTGGAATAGCTGGAAAAGAAGGACTTGGCGATCGAAATGAAGCAGGAGATAGACTGATTGAATTTTGCCAAGAAAACTGTCTGTGTATCATGAATACGTGGTTCAAGCAGCCCAAAAGAAGACTCTACACGTAGACCTCACCCAGTGCGCAGTATCGAAACCAAATCGATTATATACTTTGCAGCAGACGAATGGAAAAGCTCAGTACTGTCGGCAAAGACACGTCCAGGAGCAGACTGTGGAACGGACCATGAACTGCTACTATCTAAGCTAAAGATCAAGCTGAGGAAAACCAAGCAGGTTACCACAAAGCTACGACCTGGATAACATACCAAATGCATATTCCATCAGCATTGAAAATCGTTTTAATGCACTTAACTTGGATGAAAGACAACCTGATGAGCTCTGGGGAGAAATACGTGACATAGTATTACAAGAAGCCAAGAAGAACATTCCACCCGCAAGGCGCAAGAAGAAAGCAAATTGGCTCTCCAGTGAAACACTGAAAATAGCAAAACAACGAAGGAAGGCCATGGCTAGTGGAGACAGGAATACATTCACAAAACTAAATGCTGAATTCCAGCATAAGGCGAGGAAGGATAAAGAACAATATTTTAAGCAGGAGTGCCAAGAGATTGAGCATGACAACCAGAAAGGCAGAACAAGAGATCTCTTTAAGAAGATCAATGAGATAAAAGGAAATTTCTGCCCACGGACTGGAACATTGAGGGACAAACAAGGAAATTATCTTATGGATGGAGAAGATATAAAAAGAAGATGGAAAAAATATACGGAAGAGCTATACAAGCGAGAAGAAACCATGACGGAGATATTTGAGGATCAATCCTATGAATTAGAGCCTGATATTCTAGAAAGTGAAGTTAGATAGACACTGAAAGGCATGGCAAAACGAAAAGCGTCTGGAACAGATGGAATACAAATTGAACAATTCCGAACAACAGAAGATGCTACGCTCAAAGTACTATTAGCTGTTTGTCACCAGATATGGAAGAAGATGCAATGGCCGCAAGACTGGAAAAGATCTATATTTGTGCCTATACCAAAAAAGGGAAATGCAAAGGACTGTTCAAACTACCGCACAATAGCTTTAATATCACATGCCAGTAAGATCATGCTAAAGATCTTACAAGCA
>JAODUK010000005.1:3583367-3599837 GCA_027564635.1 Typhlichthys eigenmanni
ATATATATAAATTGTGTGTACATATATAGTTGTTATTATAGTTTAATGTAAATGACCCACAATAATGTTCCTGAAATGTCTGGATAATGCCCTTGTGTGTTTCCAGTGTGGTTTACCCTGTGATCCTGCCTTAAATCAGGCATTGAAATGTTGTAGTTTTAAAGCACGGCGGCTCACCAACAGCAGCTACATGCATTTACATACAGGTGGCTCCAGAAATATGGCCCGATTTTAATATTTTCATTTAAATGTAATTTTCCTGCCCTGTTTGAATGGGAAATGCTATAATCCAAGCAGACTGCAGGGATTTATTTCTGCATGATATTTGATAAGTGAACTTGGATGTATACAGTAGTGTAGTTTTCACTCTTAAAAATTTCAATATTGTTTTTTATAAACATAAAAAATAATCCATCCATTGCTAAGTTGGTACTGGTACTTTTTTACAGGTTGGTGTGAGTGTGATCCCGGGGGGTATTACATATGTGTTACCATATACTACAGTAGGTTTAAAACAAAAAGAAAATTCATAAGATCCTAAATACTTTTTTCTTTATTATGGCAAAATTGGCACCTATTGACCATATGGTTTTGTTGATAATATGTACAGTACAGTATACAGTTTGACAGTCCATTGAAAACAAAATCTAAATACGAATTACTCATATTGCAATCAGAAGTATGATAATTTTGCTTTGAGATTTCTGAATTGTTATGTCTCTTCTCGTAATGACTTCAATTTAAAAACAAAATCTTCAGTCTCTGATGTAGGTGAAGGCGGCAGCATGATTATCTTCCATGGATTGTACTTATTGTAGTTAATGTGTTAAATCTAAAGTGTGTAACACATTACATTTCTGATTGTGGAAGTGATAGCAGAGTTTCCATGAGAAAAGACACCATGGCCCCATGGCAAACAACTACCTGCACTGTGTTAAGGCTTCTGTATGGAAGAGAATAACTCCTGGTGCTTCAACCAGTTGTTTTGCAAGATGGCAGCAGCTTGCCTTAGCTCAGCGTGACACGATGAATAGACCCGGCAGACGGCTGGTGTCTGTCTGTCTCCTACGTCTGTCCAGCTTTCCTGCCACTCACAGGGGAGGGCATCTGCAGTAATGCATCAGGAGGACATGCAGCTGTGCCACTTGTTTCTGCCCCCTCACTAGACCCTCCCTCCTGTATGCACATGATCAGACCGGTGCCACACACACACACACACACACTGTGATGGTGCAGGTTAGCCCCTAGAGTGAGAATAATATCATGTGCTAACACGCAATACTAGTGCAGGAGTACCCAGGCACCATCTGTATATTAACCAGCCTGTTCCCTCTGTGTGTGTGTGTGAGGGGCGGGGCTTTGGGCAGCTGCCCTTACACCTGTATGAGCATATCAATGTTGGCAGGGCAACAGAGGAACACACCAGCTATTTATCCTACATTCTCCAGCAGGATGGCTGTGTGCATAACGCATGAGACACTGTTGTGCATGTAAATGTATGCACGCATATTGATGATGCCCGTTGTTCTGACCTGGTCAGGGTACGAGCGTCAAGGGATAGGTCTGCAGACAGGTTGTAGCCCACCAGTGTGCCAAAGCCTTTTAAAGCAGCCAAGGGTGGTGTTGTTCAGCATCCACCAGAGGACCTTCTTCACCCTGGGGGAGTGCAGACAATGTCCTGCTGGTACTCATCCAGAGAGAGTAGAGTAGCTAAGCATTTTCTGAGCACCTTCTGTTCCATGGCCCATTTGGCCCTGGATATGGAGGCATATTTTGACTTGGAAAGAGGGGTTTCAAACCAAGGGTTAAGCTCTGCTGCTCAGGTTTGACTCCAATGCAAAAGTGACATAAGATAATGTTTTTTTCCCCATCACTAGTTCTGGCTCCAAAGAAGAGCGGCCTTGGACAGCCTTGAAATGGGCAAGGCACCCAACATCTACTGGCTTCAAAACATCTACTGTATGGGTGACGACCAGAGTATGTGAGCAAAGCTGAGCAGTTGAAAATCTCGCTCATCGCTCTTGGATTGAAGTCTCTTCAATCTTCCCATACCACTCTGCTCAAAACTGCTCTTCGCTCAATAGAAAGAAAAAAAAATGAATGGATTGAATTTGGAGCAGCAATTTTGTTGCTGCTCCAAATTTGCTCCATTCATTTTTGTTTAGTCATAATTCAAAACAAACCCGTACGATTTTGTGATGATGTAGGCCTATCATCTGTATTGTATATTGTAATAAGAATACGGAGACTTGCTTTTGAGCACAATCTCTTATTATTTCCTGCGTCATTGCACTTTGCTTTAGCTGTCCAACATTCCCTAGGTAGATAGCACCAACGACAGGTAAGGGGTATAATAAAACATTTTAAAACTACATTACCATACATCACACAGCTACGATGGGATGAGCATGTCCTGACTTCGTGACCAGCTACTCGCCGAGATTGGAGCGGTACTTGAGCAATTGAGCGATAGATTGAGCCGTAGCCTTCTCGCATGCTCAAATTACGCTCCTTGCTCTAATCACATTGGGATCGCTCCAGTTCTCACTTGCTCCCACTCCGCTCCGCTCACATACTCCGATGACGACACATACTACAACAACGTTTGCAAAAATATTAATCATGTACAGGCTGAGATTGCACCTGCACCTGTACATAGATGTCCAACAAGGTAATGATTTTGAATTACAATATGGAGCACAGCCATTAGTAGAGCATATGGATGCAGAATCTGTAGGCAACGTCACAAGACTTTGGTATCGGAAGTGTCTTTCTTGCTTTCCATTTGTAGTCCGTTTTTAGCCGGAGTAGGATTGAACAATCACAACCATGTTTGAGTGGTCTTTGGTTGCATGCAGGTAAACAATTCATGTGGACAGCAAGAGAGGAAGACATTGGACAAAATGCCGTCTCGTAAAAAATTGGCTATTGTCTGATGACGATTTAGCTTTAAATCAAATAGCTTTTGAACTATTCTCACATTGCTAATCAAAGTCTTGGCCCAGATAGAATATCTGCTGGTTACTTCGGAACTCTTAAAATATTGGTCCTCAGAAGTACAGTATCTTGTCGTCAGACCGACAGCTGGCGATACGGTTCTGAGATTGGCAGAGCTGTGATCCACCTGTCACATAGTTTTAGAATGAAACCCTTGGATATGAACATTACAATGGAAAGATAGCACTTGTACTGTACTGCAACACAGATAACCTAAATCCTGCCCAATTTGAGAGTAAATGCAGATTTAGAGCAAAGAAAAGGGAAGCGTAGAATGTCTGAGACCTCATGACCCAGCACAGATGGGCCAACAGATTACTGTAATACGTGGATGTAGCACATTGTCTCATAGAGCTCTAATGAGGCCGGGGTTGGGGAATGGAAAGAAAGCTTTAAAGAAAGCTCGTTGGGTTTATCACTGCCTACTAGTGTAGACTCAAAATCAAGCATTGCTGCTAGAACAACGCTTGCAAGGAGGAGCCATTTGTTTACATATTGTAACCTCACTTCCCTGCCTTTATGGCACTAATGGTGCCTATAGGTTCAAAGGTGAATCCTATGATTATTGTAGTCGAGTTGGATCGACACCCTCATAGGTTGAATTTATGCTCTCAATGTACAACCGTACAACACAGATTACAGTAAGAGTGTGTTAGGGAATGTTTCACAAATACTAATGCGACCAGAAGTCTGTTTGCTTAGAAACAGGCTTTTTTAGTGGTTAAACATATGTTCAAGTGGATGTAGGCTAGGCAACAATGCTGTTTTGTTTAGCCTCTAGTGTGAAAGGAAAGGAAACCAATTCCTATGAAACCCGCTTTCTTCCATGGAGACCTCACCCACCTTGACGTGGCATCAGATATTTTACCCAGTATGCTACTGTAGTTTGGACCCCAATATACAATCCTCACCCTACTTCCAATACAATATGGGAATAAGACCTCTGCATGATGCTAAAGAAATCCCTTTCGGCGGTGGTGATGATGATGATTTTGATTATGATTATTACACATACAGTATGTAACGGCTTTCAAGATCAAGTATGTTATGTCAAAGTATGTTCAACTAATGTCATACCAGACCAACAATTAGTAAGGCATACATACTACATTGTGTATTTCCCACATGGAATTTCTCCAAGGGTTATTATTTTGTTTATTAAACAATAATATATTGTCTTTATAAATAAATACATGTAAATGACTTATTGTCTTCACAGTTATACAGTTACACAATCACATGACAGTCATGAAATCCCCAATGAAATATGATTGAACTTCTCCAATCACAAGCTACTGTACATGTTTAATAATTTACTTAGGGTATAGATTATACTAAAGCCTATAGATAATAGATATATAGACTTAAATATTATGTCTGTGGCAGATCATTTTAGTGAGCCTAAGGGTAGAAGTAGTAATACAAGACACCCTTTGAGATTTAAGCCAAAACAACAACATTTTTTATATACTATTATCAACCACAAGATTCATTCCAGACACTAAATGGAGTAGGAAGGTTGTACCTTTTTAAGGTCTGCTGCAAACCCTTGCTAATGAAACACTTCACTTGGTGACTCACAAATAGAAAAGTTGCAGAATCTCTGGCACAGACATGGCTGTTGCAAATTGCTGGTCACTCGCTCTCCCAGAAGAATTGAGTTCCCCTCAAATGTACAAATAATTTGAACGTTTGTGCTATTATTTGATTGGATCCAAGCAGATCTAAATCAAATAAAGAAATTGCATGCTTTGGTTGGATGGCCCACAGTGTTGTCTTCATGACTATGAGAGGACCGGCAGGGTAGGGACAGTTCAGCCTCATCAAACCTTTATTGCTGTTGGGGTAAAAGCTTATTTACTGTAAACTGTTTACAGAGCTCTGTCACTATCTATGGATGTGCAGAATAAACACAGGAACACACTCCCACTTCTAATGTCTTGTAAACATTAGCAACACACGCACACTCTTTCACAACTCAAGATTCTTTATTCACACACGCACACACACACGCACACACATGTGCGCGCACACACACACACGCACACACACACACACAGTGTACATGGTTGCATAATCAAAGTGAATACACACATCCTCTCACCCATGCTTCACACATTCACAAACAAACATAAATCACAATACACTGACATTGGCCCACACGGTCACATAAAACACAATGCATAACCAAAACTATACAGTGAAGCTAAATAAATATGTCACTTCCTGTCTTGGCAGGCTTATTAGTGCAATTTGTTGTATTGGTCTCCTATAAAATGTAGTAATTATTTCATAGAAATTCCTCATTCTCAACAATGAAACCTTCCCAGACTGGTTCATTGTTGGATAGACAATATATATAGTTCTATTCAGACCTGCATTTTTCTGCCACCTTTAGCAAGGTCTAGGACAGTTTAAATGTAATCGGACTACAATTGGGCCTATCCCCGCCCCTATTTGCATGTCCTCCAATAATAGTTGAACATTTTTTAAATTTGACGGAACCTCCAGTCAATTGTCTTTTTTTTTAATAGAGAGCCTAAAGGTGCTGGCACATGATAAGCGGCAAAACTGATTTGCGCCAGCTGTGCCATTTTTTTCCTATGGGGAGAGCGGTGACGCCCAACTGTGCGGTACCGCAACCTTTGGCTTTGAAATTCCCACCATGCGCTGCCCTCAAAGTTAAAATAATTTAAACTTTCACCTAGTTGCCGCTGACTTTTCAAAGCCAACCAGTGAGTAGTCTATGTGACTACGGTTGGTTATCGTTTAAATTTAATCGATTCCAGTTCCGATTCCGATTCTGCTGATCAAATCCGGTTCTTATCGATTCCCGGTTCCGATTCCAATATTTGTGGGAGAAATACAACATATTTCAAGAGGGAAAATGTCCTAACTTTTAATTTAGGCTATAATCAGTTAAACAGTTTACAAAGGTGAGTGAATTAACAAATCTCATGTTTACCAGCTGGTTTGAACTGAAGAACACTATACAATTAACATTTAGGCCTAGGTGCACCAAAGCTGACCTTGTATATCAATATGTTACTTGCAGTATTAAGCTTGTTTAATGTCTGCTTTCCCATTTAGAATTTAATCCAACCTGTAAAATTCTCATTAATTTTGAGGAATTCTTTCTTCTGATAATCCATGCAGTTTAAGGTATAGGCCTATTGTTGTTCAGAGAGCAAAAAAACGATCTATTTTTAGATCAGTGGCAGTGCGCATTGTTAACAAAGCTCAGTGTAATTAAAAGTACAAATAAAACAAAAACGTTGTAGGCTCATAACGCTAGAAAACTTGTTTGAAAAATTGTTTTAGCGTTGCTTAAACTCTAGCTGGTTATGCTAGTGCTCTACACGGCGCATTCAGCTCCACTACCGTTAGAGCTTGTTTGTTTGTTGCGAACGCTTTCATCGCTTTCATCATACGGAAGATGATCTGATGAATGTGGGTTAAGAAAGAAACAGATGCCTCAAAGAGGTGAACAGGCTTTGCTTAGGTCTACTCTATTTCGGCTAAATAGGGTGATAAGGCTACATTTGATTTGCACCATACCAGGCTAATATGACACCATTCAGTTTAATTAATATTCTTCAAGATTTAAAATATATGAAAACTGTATATAAAAAAAGTATGTCTTATTTTAGCTACCTAATTTTCCATTTATATTTGGGATTTCCCTTTGCTGCAGCTATCTCTGTCCTTCAATGAATGACTTGAAGTCAATAGGCCTACTGTAGCCTACATGGCATCTTTAAGTTAAATTTGACATAAAGCTCAAACACGCCCATTGAAACTTTGACCACACATTGTCCATATGACTAAAAGTTCACTCTGCATAGGCATTGCTTACTGGTATTGAAAACATAAAACCCACAACATCGAGGGCTAGCGTTTCCACACACAAAAAAAAAGGATTTCCCTGTTCCCTTCTTGTTCGGGCAGTCTTATAAATAGCTTTTATCGGCAGGTTGTTTCCTATAGCCTAATCAATGTTGCTGTAAGAAACTCGCTGGAAAGAGTAAAGATACCGTATATTCTGATGTTAACTAATGTCAAAGCGTACACACTCGTGTTCTATACCGAGGCTGACACTATATGGCATAGCCTCGACACAGACATCTACATCGACATAAACAGTGAGACTGTAGATAACACATTAAACAAACTGATCTAGCATAGGATGTATTTTCTATTTAGCAGATTGAAAACCAGAATATTAAGAAAATAAATAATCTGGCTGGGGCTGACTATTAAAACAAGGGCAATCCCGGGAGAACCGGGACAGCTAGCTGGCAGTCCTACTAGCAGTCTGCCACCTGACGCTCCTTTGCTATACCAGCTTAATCTGCAAACAGAAATCTAATTCCTATGCGCTCCTCTTGCAGCCTGTTCCCCTCCCACCCACCCACACACAGGCAAGAGTGAGTCTCAGGCCGGCACTGTTAAACTATGATTACTATGAGCAGTATATGCAAAAAAATATATTTCTCACCTTTTCCCTGGTCTGAATAAATCGCAAGCTTTGTCGCTAGTCACCTTTTACAAATAAAAGCATTAAAAGTGAAAGTGAAACTGAAAAGTTGATAGCGAGTCATGTTCGTAAAATAGACTAAACCATTGTAAGGAGTATGAGTTAAGACATTGAAACTGGTCAGGTTACTGTAAAAAATAATACCTTAGACAATTCAATAATATAAAATATACTGTATATTACAGAAAATACTTCTGACATCTGGGGTGGCAGGTCACGCAGTTTGGGGTGGCAAGACATTTTTTTAGGGTGGCAGCTGCCACCACTTGCCACCCCGGTGGTTTCGCCAGTGCAAATTTCATCAAATGTTGGACGATTTTCTAGCTAAAATTGTAATTTAATTGTAAACTGAAACGTCAAAATGGGAAGAGTAGGCCTATATCTTTTCATTTTAATGGTGACTAAAATCTATGGTTGATGACGTATAGACATTTTAGAAAATGTCACCAAACGGGTAATTTCCCAATGTAATCGCACATTCCATTGGGTTGGTGGGTGTAGCGGTGTCATCGAGATCTGGAAAAATTGCTCGATACGGGAGCAGGCGCTATTGCGATCGCGATTGCAAAATAGGGCCAGAGGGTCCGAAATGGGCGGTCTCTGTAGCAACTCGCAACGGCCAAAGGGGGGTTCCACCAGCTACCGCAGGTGGTCCAGAGTGGTTTTGGGGGCCGTCAAAGGGGTCTGAAATCGAAAATGTATTTTTAGGACCCCCAAATTTTGTTACCCAATTGGGGAGCTTTTCAGTCAAGACCCCCGCACAACTCAGGCTCTTTGCATTGCGGGCACGTGGCGAAAGATTTTCAACCTTTGATCGTCAGCCAGTCAGCCCGGAAAGGTGGTAGAGATCGAGAAGCCAGGCACGTCACCCTGTTTTCCCAGCCCCACTCTACGCAAAATAGGAACCAACTATTTGTGGAGGAGTAAGAGATAGACTCTTCCTCTTTTACATTGGGACTCTTGCCCAATTTAGGTCCCTTGTATTGCGAGCCCAACATTTTTCCATGACTTATCTTTGATTGTCAGCCATTTCGTCCCTGAAGGTGATAGAGAGAAGGGGGACAGGTCCCCTTGTTCACCCAAGCATGCTCTACAAGAAATATGAACCAACCTAGACAGATTTGAAGAGTGGGAGAGACCCCTGAAATACCCGTTACCTAATCGGGGAAACTTGAATTGAAATTGTGCCCAGTTGGAATAGCATTTTATTCAACTTCCATCTGTCCGAGTTTTGAAAGCGTCCCGTTGACAGGGTGACGTCAGATAGGAAGGGAAAAAGACCCCTGTCCGTCAGTTACAACTCCGCAGTAACTAGCAGGTCTTATATCTGAAGTCATGTGGTTCTGTGACATTCGTAATCGGAGCTGTGACCAAAAGATTATTTGCCCAAATCAGGGACTTTAAGACAACTCAATGTCATTGGAAATAGGTAACCCTAGAATTTTTAAATTTTTAAGCATTTTTTATGGCTTTTTTTAAAGACAGGATCTCCAAATCAACACCTCATGTTCATCCCCACGTCCCGATAAGACCGGGTAATTTTCACAGTCCTAGAGTATTCCCAAAACAAATGGCTCCCAGGGGCCCCTGAAAGGTGACAGGTGCCTAAAATTTAAAAGGGTTGCTCGGCTTGATGCCTGTAGCTGCTTAGTTAATTTGGCGACGCAAAATAATATCTGTTAATATCTCAGAACATGAATAAGATTTGATTTTGAAATTCAGTATTTAGCACCTATCCTTCACTGCCAATCTATGGTGTAAGTCTGGAGCAGATTGCTCAAAGTTGTGTATTGACACAATTTTCAACCTTGCCTTAAGGCAAAAATGCACTTTGTCCAATGTTCAATTATTTAATTGTGCACCAGTTGGTGGCAATGACTAGGAGGTCCATTTATTAAAGTTACATTGTTCTTTTAAGTTTCTTGCCTGAGATGGGCCTTAACAGAATTTTGTTAAATTCAGGTGCACCAGCCCAATGAAGTGGACCTCAATTGGGCTACCCATTTCAGGTCCCCTCCATTAGGCCATTGCACCTGAATTGGGCAAAGGAATGTCCTTCAATATCTTAGTTAAAGAAGCTAGTTGGAGGCTGATATTCAGGATTTTCATGACTTTTCATGACTGCCTATTGATGTATGTAAGTTTCAAGTCGATCGCACAAAGATTTCTATCTTACATAGTTCAAGTCATGTTTATTTATATAGCCCTTAATCACATTGCGGTCTCAAAGGGCCTACATTTCATATGGAAACAAACACCCCCTTAACCTGCCCCCTCCCCTGCGCAAAGAAAGTCCAATCTTCACCAAACATGCACTAGTTGTTGACAATTACTACGAGGTCCCTTGTTGAATTTACATGCTTCTGGAACATTCCTAGCCTGAGATGGGCCCAAAAAGAACATTGCCTAATTATCCCCCCCTCCCCCCACAATGTTTCATTGTGACAAATTTATAATGCGTCAGAATATAGACAAATATTTCAGTACATAATGAACAACAGAATTTCGTTGCCATTTAAACGAAAATATGCAAGTTAGGAAAAACGTCTGCATTGTGACAAATGTATAATGCGTCCAAATATTTACGAATATTTATGTCATTGTCACCTTTGAAAAAAATCGTCAAAATAATTATTCAAAATGTAATTTTGTAATTTACGTTAATATTGTGACAAATTAGTTTTTTTGTCATTATTAGACGTTTACATACTTTGCACAAACATCCATACTTGACAACGATCAATGAGACCATGTTGATATTTTCATAATACTTTTTATAACGGCACAAATGGCTCACAAACATAATACTGGGTTAACTAAGAGAGCCGTTGAAAATAAAATAAATATTTTATGCTTATAACTTTAGAAAAATATATATCCATTGTTTAGCATTGCTAGCTAACGGGAGTCTGTTCTTAAAACTCCGGTAGTGTATCGTCGTCATTGCCTAGAGACATGTTGACTGTGCGCTGCGCTGTTCTGTATGCTCGGCGCCCTACCTCACGGTGAGCGAAGCGCAAAATCGCTTATCATGTGAAGGCAGCATAAGTCACTTCCGCATTATAGGACCTTTTCGTTCGAAAAAAATATGTACGTAGTCAACGGCGAGAATACAATTATTTTTATATCCTGTTTGCTTTGTGACACGAAGTACACATATGATGTTTGACTATTTAAAAAAATTCTTTGATTCAAGAAAGTCTCAGTTTGTCGTGCATTTGTTGAAGCATAAGAATGTGAAAATATGCCATTAGTAAGACAACAAACCCCGTGACGCGTACATGTCATGACGTTTTCGCGCCACAAATCACAAAACGAAGAAAGCATTGTTTTGGTGACGTATGTTTTTCAAGACGAAAACTGTAGTTCACTGAGCGGTTACTTACAAAACGACAAAGATGGGTCACACATGTCCAAATCAAAAGTAAGTTTCAAGTCTTAACCATCAAGTCTCAAGCAAGTCCCAAGTTACCGTGATGGGAATCAAGCGAGTCAAGTCAAGTCATTGCTGGGGTCAAGCAAGTCACAAGTCAAGTCATATGAAATTCTCAGGAATTACGCCAGTTTCCAAAATCAGAAAGAAAGTACTCATATAAAGCTGAGTATTATTTTCAGTTTGTAGTGGTCATCTCACTGATTTTTCAGATGCAAACCTTGCACAACACTGTTCTTTTCTTCCTACCACAATATATTTATTTATTTTGGTAGATACGGTATTATTCCTATATCAATATGAACCTCAGAAAAATGCTAATAACAATCAAAATGGAGAAACTATAATATTTTAGAAATAAAAAAGGTACAAATACATTTTCACCTTTTAGCCTTCATATAAACTAGAAATGTGTAGATAAATTGAAAAATCTAGAAAAATTGTATTTCTATGGTGTTTAGTCAAACCTAGTTACAGTAACTAGGTAGAAGAAGTGAAAGGGGGGAGGCTTGGGATCGGTCATTTGTGGGTGACTCACTCATGATATCAAATAGAGGTTCAAACCGCACAGCCATCTCAGTGGGTTTACAAATTAATCTCCCCACACACCAACATTACTGTTTTTGACCCCCTCCCCCAACCTCTTTTGGCAACTATACACTTTATATTTAAAAAAAAGGACCTTGAAAATTTGTTTGTTCAAGTGTTCAAATTTTTCTTTATTTTCTTAAATAATGGCTTTTCCATCTATCTTTGTGTCTGTGTCTTTCTCCTTCCCCCCACCTCCCAACCTCACCACCCCTCCAATGAAGACCATACCTCTTTGGGGCGGGATGTTTTGCCATTAAAACTCCATGGTGAGTTAGTCGTTTCTTCCGCGAGTATGGTATGCATCATCATTGTCCGCCATGCTCTGCCACCACGAACCGCCTCTATTCCCCTTCCTCTGTTGTTTGTCTCATATATTTTCAACACATTCCTCACAGCTTTTGTTCTGGAAACCCTAAAAAGCTTCACTTCAGTGTTTATACAGTATATATTGTTCACTTTTCACAATGTAGCTTGTATTTATTCCTTTAGTTTTTCCTTTATTATTTTTTTTATTTGATTTATTCCTCAATTTTTTCTTTCTTTATTTTTATTTCTTTTGTTAGTTTTGTTACTGATTTAGTTCATCCATCCATCCATCTTCATCCGCTTATCCAGAGTCGGGTCGCAGGGGCAGCAGCTCCAGCAGTACTTCAATCATTCCTTTGTTTTTCCTTCATCACTTTTCTATCTTCTTCCTTCATAAGTACATAAGTTGCGGTCACTCATTTTGTGTTTTTGTTGTGTCTCTAGCGCGTCCTGTGTTTTAGAGGGAGTTGCTGCACTGAAGATTGTTTGGTGGCTTGTGTTGTAAGTGGGAGCCCTGTGGCATATTGTTCATTTGGGAAACGGCGTAATAGCTCTTGCCTGCAGGCCCTGTGGTCTCTTTGAACATCCTACTGAAATGACAACTCTTTCTGCCTGTCATTCGTCCTCACCCTTGTGCCTCGTTTACCTCGTTTACTTTTTATACTTGTGTTTTGTTATATGCGATGCACACATTCAATACATTCTGTGTTGCAGAATGTTCTTATTTGTTTAAATTCTAAATTAATTAGACCCATTGATTCAATATCATCTGCCAATATTTGCACATTATGATACACTATATCGGTATGGGTGTACATGCTTTTGTTGAAGAATTACATGTTTTCCCAGTGGCTGCAGGTGTAATCCAGATATAATTTTCTTAACTTCGGTTTAATATACATATTCGAGGGATCCATGTTAAAACATACATTTTATTACTTACTACTTAGATTTCCAGTATTGGTCGGGCTGTAATTTCAATGTGTATCTGTGTGACTAACTGTGACATGACGTGAGTGACTATAATTCTGTGTTCCATTAGATAGAAGGAGAAATTCACAATATTCAAAATGTCATTAGGTGTCATCAAAACATGTATGATGTAGCGTAATAACTACAGGAGCTCTGAAATCATACTTGTTGAAATGCATTTATTTCAAAATGTATTACATACTTGCGTTGTTACAGTAAGTCATCAAATCATAAAGTTGAGCTACTATGCTATTAGTGCAAGTGGAGTTTTCCTTATGGGGCCCAAACCAGAGTCTCTTGTCAACACCGTCTCCTGAAATCAGATGCTTACAAGCTTTTAAAAGAAGCCCCATTATGACAGAGTCACTTATGTGGAGATGATTGAGTGGGTCAGTGGAGTGAACTTTTCCCTCTCCGCCTCCCCTCCTTCTTCTGTCCCTGTCGACTCCATTCACTTTATAAAATGAATAGCATGTGGTGACTTCCCCCAGTCTTGGGTTACGTCTTTTGTTGTGGCCAGTCACTCATACTTTTTAATTGAATATTTTTTGCCTCTGCCTCTGCCTCTCTTTCCCTCTCTCTCTATTTGCACTCTGTCCTATTGAGTCCTCCTGCTTCTTTGAGGTGATTTGTAATTGCAGGGAGTGTGCTTTTCAAGGCTACAGATCATTAGCGCTGGAAATCTTGACCCTCAAAATAACATCTTTCCACTCAAATTTGGACTAGTTAAATCTATATTGTTTGCAACACAGGAAATGCCTTGGAATGTTGGCTATGACAGTCCATTTGTCAATTTTCACTAAAGCATTACATCCTGACTTCTGGAAGCTCTGCAGAACACTGACATGGGCACATTTTACAAACAAAGCATCTTTTGCTTCCTTTTCTAGAATGCCATGTGCTCTAGCACGTCTCCTTTAATTTCCACTTTTCTGGCTTGTAAAGTCCATGGTGGAGACTGAGGATAGAGAGAAGTGATAGCATCGTCATTTACATGAGCTCAGACCAAGCTAGTTGTTAAACTTGTGACACCCAACCTCTGTGTAGGACTAGTCAGTGAGTTTATTTGCCTGGTGAAGCACTCATGGGTGAAAACATTGGTAACAGAAAGTATTTGTTTCTCCTTGAGCATTTGATGGTGAACTTCTATTGTTTACCGCGTTGGTCATTAGGGACGTCCTTTTGTCATAACTCGCCCCAAGGCTGCCCCTGTTTGGCAAGGGCTGTTGTAAAATAATAAATGTGACGTTGAAGGATGTGTCCTCTGCATGACTTCCCAAAAAGCCTGCCTGTGCGCTCTCTATTTCCCTCTCTGGTCAGTCTTAATGCAGACGTTGCTCTTGATTAACATGCATTCATGAATCAATCTCACCAACCTCTGTCTTACTTTTTGTCACTTGAACGCCAGCTGTAGTAGACTGGAGCTGGATGCTAGTTGTTTACCGAGAGGACCCTAGAAATAAATTAAGACTGGACTTCTACTCCCCATCCCCCCATCCCCCCATTCCGTGGCGCCTCACATTAGTCCCGGACATAGTAATGCAAGGGGACTTTGATGGTAGAGGTTGCAGATTGAATTATGCCCTTGAGGAAAAGCTATTAGCTCAGTCAAGAGTCCTCATTTGTTAAATTAAAAGTGGAAATGACATGCGAGTAGTCTTTTCACTGAATTAAAGTTACAGAGGAAATGGACACTGCTCCCTGGCAAAAAGGCAGTTTTACAAAAGGGAATCTTGTAGAGCAAGCAGAGAGGAATAAGGGTTACAAGCATTGTTCATTCCATCTCCCTTTACCACTGTATATTTATTGTTCATATTTGATTTATATCTGGTTACATGTGTCGTCAAAACTGCCCACCCCTTCCACCCATAATATTGAGACCCGAGGCACCTAACCTCCTGGAGTGGTGCTTTGCTCTCATGAGGGGCAGAAAACAACATGTCTAGCCACTTCAAGCAAGACAGAGAGGAAAGGATGATTTAAAACGCAGTTGAATAAACTTTGGCGGTCACGGTACTCAGAGGAGAAAAGACCCAAGCTGCTATTCCAGATCCTGTTGGCAGTCGTGACTCGCCTCTTTAAATACTCTTGCACTCAGCTCATCAGAGAAGCTGTGGTGTTCAGGCACAGACGTAGATATATGTTCCCTGGTGTGAGTTTAGTCAACGCGCGTGAGCCAGGTATTCCCACTACCTTTTCTCATTTGTCATTAAGCTTTTCCAATTTGATGTCAGGAAAACATGTTCATTTTAAACAATGTTATTCCTAGATTGAGTCTTCTAGGCCCATCTCTATCCAAAGACAACATGACAAATTGAGAAAGGGAATGAAATATCTTCCGTTACACTGCGCGCATTGCCTTGTTTTCCCAAATCCCCATATTGTCTATGTATTAGGGATGTTCCTGTGACTATTCCCTGTCGTTTAAATAACATTTTAAACTAAACTAGTGGATTAGTCTTAAAATATCAAAACAAATTTGTATTATTTTTTTTCCACAATCAGGTTTAACATCGCAAGCGTGTGTACAGGTTGCAGGTCTATCCCTACGTGCACTATCTGCACTCATCGGCTGTTTTTATATCAGTGGGTGGAGACCACTCTTTATAGCTTTCCCTCTCCAACAGCCTCCTCTCTCATTTAAAATATAATAATCTATAGGTCGCTACGGGGGCCTACAACACAGAGTGCCAATAAAGCTCCGTTATTCAAAGGCAGAGGGACAAGAGCATTATAAAAATATCACTTTATATTGATTCTGTTGAAAATAGTGTATGCTGCATTGGCTGTCTGTTGAAAAGCACTACATAATTATAGCTTACCGTACATCCATAGCTAGTTTAGCCTAGCAAAATTCTATTTAGCCTGAACAAATATTAACAGTCAGGAACCCGACTTATTTTTAACAATATTTAATGTAGTTGTAATGTAGGGTTAAATCGAAAGCGGAGCGGTTGTGAATATTGCTACTATACTTGTTGTAATCTTATTCATTTGATTAGCTACTGTACATGTAGCTAGCCTACTTGTATCTGCTTGTGTTCAACACACAGTAGACTGAGCATGTGAGCATGTTACTAGTTAGTATCATTATCTCTCTCATTGGATAATGTATGACCCTTCTTCTGCGAGTAGAGCTAGTGGCAACATCAAAGTTTTGCCACTTTGCGGGTCGTCCCCGCTCCCTCGTTAATATTAATGCATTCAATCAAGCTCTCACCACTTCACTCGCAGCGTGAACATATTGTTTTGCTTGTTTCAATTGCAGTCTGAGTCAGGGACAGACTGACTGAACTGCTACTTTCCAAAAATGTAGTTTAATGTAACAATTTTAAACAATAATTGTCAACAGTTATCAATCATCCAGTCATCAGTCATCAATTGTCAACAGACATCAGTTAAAACTACAACATTTTAATTACAAAAAATATTAGTTACACGAGAACAGCACATTTTGTAATTACAAAACAATATCACTAAGTGTAGAATATCCTCCGTCAATACTATCATAGTGTCACGATTCGCGGCCGCTCCGGCAGCAGACAACGCCAGGCTGAGGGTTCAGCACCGGACAGCGCCGCTGCCGCCACGTCAGCCTCTTAATACACCTCACGTGCGGCAGCCTCACCTCCAC
>JAODUK010000005.1:3603118-3615012 GCA_027564635.1 Typhlichthys eigenmanni
ACCCCCCCCCCCCCCCCCCCCACCACCACCACCACCCCCGCGCACGCTCCTAACTTCATTATATTATCTGCTAGGTGTGTGTGTGTGTGCGCACAAACGTGTCCCATTTCCCACTGGTGTGCACGTGTCTTCCCCCCTCCTTCTCTCTCTCTCTCTCTCTCTCTCTCTCTCTCTCTCTCTCTCTCTGTCCATGGGTCAAGTGGTGATTGCTGATGTTGTCTGCTTAAAACATGTTTAGCCAGGGCCCACTCAAATGTTTGGCAACCATTAGAAAACTTCCTCTCTCCCTTCCGGAGTTAGTTCTCTAAGGAGTGTGTGTGTGCGTGTGTGTGGAGGGGATCATGTGAAAATAGTCTTGCACATGTATCAACGTTTATTTTTAACACATGGCCATCCAACACAGCCTCTATGCCCATGTCATTCATGCACAAAGACAAATATATGTATTTATACGTGTGCACAGATATAATGCTAAGCACATGCCCACGCCTCTCAAGTCTTGCTTTTTCTCTAGGATCAGTGCAATAGTGAATCTTCATGCATCAGTGGGCTCACACGCACACACACAGACCCAGAAACACCTTAGGGCCTTGGTCAGCCATCAGGAAATGAAAGGATAATTTAGCTTAGAGCAAGATGAGAAGATGGAGAGCAGGAAGTTAGGGAGTGTCTGTTGTTTTTGATGCACACAGCTCAGATGCAAGCACACACACACACACACACACATCATATACAAACTCATTTGTATATGATGTATGATAAACTATGTTTACCCTATTGTCCAGTCTCTGACTACATCACTGCATCTCCTATTTGTCACTCCTGCACTCCCACTGTTTGAAAGGACACATCCTGCTAAGATGGAGCAGACGTACAGTCATGTTTGAAAGGTTATCCCTAATACCTTTCAAGAGCATCCTGACCCAGCTAGCAAAACTAGGTCATGTGAGCTTGAGTACCATGCACGCATTGGAATGGAAGGACAGAAACCAGATATAGGCTTCTTACTTATTTCTGTATTGTGCATGCATTTGTAGATAGTTCAGTTAGTAATATTTGTATTAACATCATAGAATCTGATGTGGTCAATGATACAGTAAAACACCATACATATGTACGTATGTTGGAATATTATCACATTGTCAAGCATGTCTTTTTTTAATGGCAGTGTTAACTAATGTTATGGGTTGGGGTTATTCAGTGCTGTGGCGTGTTATGGCAGAGGGCACAAAAAGACATTAACAAGTTCCACTGGGCATCAGCGCCACATGTGTCCCTGCTAACATTCCCCTCCGCACCTGGTGGTGGGTGTGTGTGTGTGTGTGTGTGTGTGTGTGTGTGTGTGTGTGTGTGCCTGCGTGCAAACGCCTTTTCATGCCCTATTTAGCCAGTCACTGTGTGTGAATCAGGGCCACATGTAATTGAGTTTCTTTGTGACACTAGCTGGTTAACTGGTTAACACACACTTTATGTCTAGTGTTGCAAGATTGTAATCCAGACATGGAAACTCAGGGAATGTGATCATGTTTTGGGTCAAATCCTGGAATATCAGGGGATTTTGTTTGCAGCTTGTTTTAAATTTAGTTTATCAAAATATTAATGGACATGGTATTAGATTTTTAGATGTCTCAACAAATCTGAAAACTATTGGTCTGAATGTTTACATGTTGCCTATGTGTATTGTTGCCATTCTGGCTGTCCCTTTTGCACAAATCATTGGCCTGTTTTTCCATTCATTATAGGTCATGGAAATGTTAATTTTTAGTGAGTGAAAATCTGGAAAACGTCAGGGAATGTGACGTTTGCCTTAAATTGGGATCCCTGACTGCAGCATGTACGTCAGTATTTATGATCAACATGTCTGTGTGTGTTTGTGTGTGTACATGCACAATCAGGATTAATGTTGGCAGCTACTGTAAATGTGGCTCCCAGTAAACAAAACACACATTGTATATCAATGGGGAACTTCCACACACCGGCGTGCTGCTTATGTGGCCGTTAGAGATGGTGTGTGTGCGTACTCGTGTGTGTGTGTGGCCCCTTAGACACTCTTTTTGTCTGATTTCTCTTTGCATTATCTTATTGTCTTGTTTCTTTTTATTATACCTGCCTTGCTGTTGTGACATGAGGGACCGTGTGTGTGTGTGCGCGTGCACATGTCACCGCTGCTTCTCAATGCCGGCCCACTGCTTACACATGTGACATACTGGCACGTGAGCGCATGTGTGTGTACATGCTTACCGTACACATCTCCCAGCTTCTCCCTGGGTGTTCGCCTGCCTTGTTAACACCCTTTAACACGCAACACCAATTAACCTGTGCACCTATGGCTAGCCAGACACACGCAGCATGTTTTACTATCACACCTCTAACCCCTGCAGTCTGTAACACACATTAACTGGGTGCACTGCCCCTGGGTTCCAGTTAGAGCTGTAACTGGGACTGGTTTCTCTGTTAACCGCGGTGCTAGAGAACTGCACACAGGTTACATATTAGGGAGGTACATCATTTTAGTATGAATAGTTGGCTGAATATCTTCTTGATCTATCAATTGATCATTTGATCTATAGGTATGTATCAGAGATGTTTTACAGTCTTTCATTGCAATTCTTAAGTCTTTGTTCAAGCAATACAGTACATTTGTTTAAGTAAACAATGAAAAGTAAAAAGCAAACATGATACTCATGTACATGTACAGGTGCATAGCCTGTCACTATATGGTCTATGTATGGTCCCAATAGATTTGCTATGCCTGTGCATCAAACAAATACTTGACTGAATGTGCCAGAAGTTATTTCAATACTTAGGGCCTATGTCCACCAAACGCGTTTTTAGTGCCGATAGCACCCACAACCTCATTTTCAGAGCGTTTTCAGAACACTTCTCTCTAGCAGTTGTTGCTAGGCTACAGAAAAAGGACATTGGTTACTCCAGCACTGCTCCAAATGGGTTTGTATTGAAAATAGGCACTCTCAGCGCTATAAATGTGTTTGGTGGACACAGGCTCTTACTGTACAACATATTTTATCTGTTCCAAGTGTACAATGGTATGAACCAGCACTATGCCACAACTGGAATAAACACACTGAAGATCTGAGACATCCCACATTTTCTTTTTAACTTCTAGGTTTACACTTTATTATTATTCTAAGTTAATATCATAGCCATAGCCTTTTAGAGGTTTAATAGTGCTGTTTTTTTATTTTATTTATTTATTTAATCTGTATTTTTTCCTTGATGGTAAGGTACTTTGAATTGCACAATAAACTGAAAGGTGCTATACAAATAAATGTGCCTCGTCATTTGAATGATTCAGGCCGACTATAAATAACTAGGGCAGTCTTAGGAGAAATGCAAAGATCTCACACTTTGTTGTTTTGAGGATTGTACGACTCACCACGATTCATTTGGTAGATGGTATTTGAATATAAGAAAATTAAACGAACATCTTCAGAAGTCTCCCAGGGCACCAGTAATAGTTAGATTTTAAATATATATTTTGAATAACCATGTTTTGTATTTTTATTTGATCAAATAAGTTCAGTATACTACACACATCAGCTTAACAGCATATTTACACTTTATTTGACACAATATATTATAGCTGTTTGTATAGTAGTTGCTTTTATTACCCCACTTAGCAAATGCAATCAGCTATAGAAAAATTCCCTTTCTGACATTTTTCATAATCATCCAGTCAAAAGAAATCATACATGAGCTATTTGACTAAAAAGTAAATTTCTACCATCATAACTGGTGTGAAATACTACAACTAGTTAAAGCAAAGCCTTTAAGAAGTTAATATAAGAAAAACAGTAACTGTAACATGGGAGGTGTTCTTTCTGCCCTAATGATTTGAGCTGATTTGATATTATCGTTAAATATTAGAATAGCCTCTAAGTGGAACAGCATACAGTACATCAAGACTCTTAGGGCTTTGCACTGTGGCTGACCTCTTTACAACTAAACCTCATTGTCTGTTTGACCTCGCCACCTGTCTTTTCATGGCTCTGATGTAGTCTATATATGTATAGTGTACACACACACGCACACTGTGTCAGTGTGAATAGGCTGTTCACATTGTGAACTCTTGACTGTCTCTGTTTTATGTCAATCTACAATCATATCCCCTTTTACTGTGTGTGTGTGTGTGTGTGAGAGAGAGTGTCTGTCTGTCTGTCTGTCTGTCTGTCATACATTAGAGGCATGAAAAGACATTCAGCAGGGTCAGTTGGTCATTGCACTCCACACCCTCACAAAAGTTGTCTGACACATAACACACATTGCACATCCATTCACTGCCCCCCCTCACTGTAAGACATATGGAGCATGGCTAATAGCTTCATAAAGACACATTTCACACATTTTGGATACAGTACATCTTTTCCATCCACCAGAAGCCATTGTGTTAATAATGTTAGTCCCAAAAGCAGGTTTGGCAACATGCGCTTCAGTGCTTCCAAACCCCCAGCGACCCCAATATAGTGTTTCTTCACAGACACATCTACACACACATACCTTTTTATGTAGATTTCAAAATGGCATATTTGAGATTTGTAAATTAAAGTTTTTGCATATTTAATATAGTTGAATTAAATATTATCAACATTACATTGTGTAGGCATATGACTTTATGATTTGTTATCATTCAAGTTAAGGTAGGCTATGTGTTTACACTTTTCTAGTAGTAATACTAGTAGAAATTAGTTTATCTCGCCAGAATGCATGAATGAGTAATATAATTACACATACTGTTCTATACATTAATATGAACACCACGTTTGGATAAAAAGCCCTTTATCATGATTAAATAATATGAAATAAGAATAGTTTACTTACTTTTGCAAACATACACACACACATTGAGTGTGTGCTCTTGTTTTAGGAATCTCTGGTGATTTTTAGCTTCATTTTTTAAGTCTAACATTACCTCATGTTGTAATTGTGCTGTTGTTCCCCACCTCTGTTACTAGGGCATTGCTGTTAATTTATTTATTTTCCCAGAAACACACTCAATCATCTCCATTATCAGCCATAGATGTACAGTATTTTCATTAGCCCAGCATAGTATACATTTAGAGCTAATGGTAACAGTTTACAGTACATATAATGGAGTAAAGTAAACCCACTATGTCAAAAATCTAGCATGTTCCCTCATCCGCTAATTTCTTCATGACTAATGCTTATGTTACCGAGAGCCTTCCTTTATTTAATTGACTTACTTCCCTCTCTTTGCGTCATACAAAGTGCTCTTAGCAGTGCTCATGTTTCACTCAGTAACTAGCAAAACACCTCTCCTGTATAGATATTTTGACACAAATCTGATGCTACTGCCAAGCATTGCGTAATTTACGCCTACACTGTATAATAAGTACACTGTGCTATTGCAAATGAGTAGATGAATGCTAATGATTGAGTCACTGCTGCATGTGTTAGCTTGCTGGCCTGGTAGATTGTTGCCGGATCACTGGTTTATTAGCATTGGAACAATTTTAGTGCTATTGTACATGTTAGTTATGATGCATTTCAGTGTGCACACATACACAATATGGCAAATAGTTTGGAGATGCTTGAGAATTGCTGGGCTATTCAGTATATGAACAATTGCAGCTACCAGCTTTCTCCTTGTAGTGAAACAGCTCTATTGCCAGATCCCCTCTCTCACCTAGCACTGACATGAGTTCCTGTTGTGTCCTTGCTCTGCTCACCCACCCCACCCCACATCCTCGTACTAGGATAGTGAATAATCAGAAGCAGATGGAGCTCAGACCACTGTAGCCAGACTGTTATTTTACCCCTTTGCACAGTCACTTTAATGTCATCTTTCCTCTCTCTCTCTCTCTCTCTCTCTCTCTCTCACTCACTCACTCACTCACTCACTCACTCACTCACACACACACACACAAGCACTTCTAACACACTGAGGCAGCTTTAATATCAGGACAGCAGTCAAGTAAGGACGAGCTGTGTGATTATTGCCCCTAAAACAACTTGTATAGATGTTCAGCAGCGCTGTGGTTGTGTGTGTGCCTATAGGAGAGCTACATCATGGGAAATGGTAATAAGTGTGATTATGAGGTCACTGCCCGTGCTTGAGTCTACATCCTATTTCTACATCAAAGGCTTCCCACAATCACCAACCCTGGATCAACTCTTTCCTCATCTCCCTTTATCGTTAAGATTAAGATCAAAGAAGAGCCTAATCTGATCGCAGATCAGCATTTAATTGAACATGTTGCTTTATCGTTCACTGGTTCCCTCAAACTGTGTCCTGACTCTTGCACACTCTGGCCTGGGTTTGGTCATGAATGAGTGCTGAACTGAGTCAGCCTCGTCATGGAGAAGATAGCCATAGTCTCCTCGAGAGTTACCAGCATGCAACGTTCATATAGAAAACAATGTTGCACATTCAAATCAGCAGTGGAGGCAGGGTTCAGAGGTCATTCTTCCCCAGCTGCAGGTGAATTACACTGATTGTCAAGTCAGTAGAATATCATGTGGTACTCACATGACACACAGCAAAGCCATTGTGCGTGCGTGCAGGCACATTGTGTGTGTGTGTGCGCGCACTGTTTTAATTGCTATAATGCAATCAAAGAGTGTACCTTTAAACAACGCTAGAAATAAGATGACAAAAGCATCTGGCCTGGCTGGAACAAGAGGACCATTGTAGGTGTTATGCCGTGCGTTCCAAATAAGAAGCACTTTCCAACGTCACAGCCACTTGTGACATTTTCACCAGCGTCACCAAGGGTCATAAATGATGGACGCATCATCTGAGATGACTAGCCATGCACTGAAGGGTGATGGGGCAACAGCAGCAGTATAATCTGCTTAGAGTTAGCGCCTGTGTCCAGTTAGTGTGTGTGTGTGTGTGTGTGTGACCATATACACAAACACTAGGTTACAGCACTTCCAGCTCATCTCCTTTTACAAGGCGAGGCCATTACATAATTAGCCAGCGTCAATTAGATCACATCCTGTGCCGTGCTGCCGCTCCAAGCCATGTTAATTAATCATCGGCCCCCAGAGGTTCACCCTCCTAGCCCGCCCCTTACTGATCCACCTCTCGCCCACATTTGGCTTGAGTCATGGAAACGGGAGGATGGACAAACACGCAGGGCGGGAATTCCCCCACTGTTGCTTCCCTTGTGGGCTGTCTTGTAATAGCAGATCAAGCTTCTCTCTCTCTATCTCTCTCTATCTCTCTCTCTCTCTCTCATTCTCTTTCTTTCTCTCTGTGTGTGTGTGTGTGTGTGTGTGTGTGCATGTGTAAATGTGTGTGTGCACATGCATCTGTGCGCTTGTCTTAATCCAGACGCATGATCAAAGAAGGTTGGTCTGCAGTCAAACTCTCACACACACACACACACACACACACACACTTAGACCCACACACACCTACAACAGACAAGCATTTCTCAAAAAGACCGTTATACACCAGAGTCAAATTAGTCCATGGGCTTTTTAAGTGGCACAAAAGGTTCAAATTAGAGACGAGACTTTGAAGACGTACAGTATGCAGGAGTAGACTGTAGCCCCTTGCGGTTTTGGCCTTTATTTGATTCCCTCAGAAAAGAACATGTTCACATCAAAGGTTAACTGGGGCATGTGTACTGTAACTTGTCACCAGCATGGCACTGATTTCCAAACAGCGGGGGATTTGGACAGAATTCTATGTGGGCCAGAGTGAAGCACAGTGTATAATTACATAGAGAACTGTGGCTCCTTGCAAGCCCTCTGTTCATCTATGTAATGTATAGATCTTGGTAATTTGATGGAAACACAAAGATTACTGCTGATCATGTTTGGAGTCAGCCTACAGAACATCCATACAGAGAGAGTATACTCTCTTGTGGGATGTACCTCAGTGCAAACTGCTTTAAATCAGATCTTCCGGGCTATTGTGTTTAGACAAACGTTTTTATCTATATTAGATTATATCAACTGCATTAAGGTTAACATATAATAACTTAAAATTTTGATGCTTAGAAGTGGTTCAATATAATCATAATCATAAGTCTACCACAACTCAAATATGTTAGCACCCATTTCTTAAATAATTTCCTCGCAATACGTGCCTAGAAACATGGTATGGTATATAAGACCAAAGTGCACATTACTAAAACCACATTCTGCCTCTGAGAGGAACAGCATAGCAATTTGCTCTTTTCTGCTCATGCATATGCATTCATGGGAGGGTTGAGGGAAGAATGAGAGTTCCGCTAAAATAATTTGTTATAGTCGTCCAAACGTAAGTATTTTGGGGGTAGAATTACGCCAATGTTATGTCTAGGTTTGACGATACATAATAGACAAGTAGGACTACAGTAGGCTATACTGTATTTCTTGATTGTTAAACCTCTCTTTCTCTGAGAGTCGGCAGTTCCATTGCTTTTGGGCGCCGCAAATGACGGTTAGAAGGCGATGCCCAGCTCTGATTAGGTGATCAGCTGCAAGTTTAGTACATCTGAGGTTTGGATGCACTTGCTAATGTACGTGAATGAGTGCTAATGAATCTAAAGGTAATGTGTGTATTTGGTGTTGGGCTTCATGCCTATGCTGTTGGTGTCAGTCCACAGGCACACTTACCATTACCCATGGTGCATTGGTGTTTGCCTTCACGAACATGCTGTTGGTGTCAGGCCATAAGCACACTTACCATTGCCCATGGTGCATTGGTGGGGAAAAATTGATAAATACAAGGCTGGGAACTGAGCTTATTACCTGCATTGCATATTTTTTTAGTAGACTAAAACACAGTCCATGGCTGGTTATACTATTTTATAGTCATATTTCCTTTCTGATATTGATGCAAGCTTACAGTATTATACGGTTATTTAGAGGCTGATTTGTAATGATGCTAGCTATATAATGGTATTCAAATCGGGTTTTGTCTTGTAACGACAATATCTTAATGTACTTGTTTGTGTGTTCAGATGGACAGGTGTTGTGATTCATAGTGATGCTATTTTAGAATGCTAGTGTTCCCACCAAGCCCATTGACCGGGCTGGAGGCTTGCTTTCTTTCTGCTATGGTGGTCAATTATGGTACTGCAGCAAAATTCTGCATGCCCATAGAGCATGTGTGACTTTTAAACAATCAATGACTGTGACAAAGCCCATGAAGGGCATAATGTGCATAGGGTGCTGTAGGTATGTGTGCGTGTCTCCCTCGGAGACGGACTCTTGTGTGTCTCATCACCAGCTATGTGAAGTGACAGGATGCATCTTGGGGCAACTGGACTCCCAAAAGAGCAGTGCTACAGATGGAGATATCTAGAATGGCATACTGTAGACTGCTCCACTCTAACGCAATGCATCGGTGTGCCACATGATAATTTATTTTCTGGCACATTTGCTACAGTCCTTCACTCATCAAGCAGTTGCCAACCAGAAACTTAACAGATCAGTATTGTTTGGAGTGTAAATATTTTGTCACATTCACAAACACATTAAAAATGTTTTAACAAAATTGGCATGCTTACACAGATGCAACTCATTTGATTAATGTGATATAATTTCAGTGATATTATTAACAGGGCCAACAATTATTATTTAAAACAAAACAATATTCCACGACCTACTGCAGCCTAAAATGCAGGAGGTTGAATTTGTCCCAAATTTCCAGTTCATCTACGAGACTCATTCAAGACAGTACGTGAAGCATGACCACACGCCAACATTGAATAACAGCATTAAATAATTTAGAAATCTTAATCGGTCATAATTTAAACTGTGTCATTCAAAATGCTAAATGGAGAACTAATATGCATATGTATCTACTGAATCTGAGACAGGTCACAAGCTCACTTTTTCAGGTGCACAAACCTCAGAAAAGTAGCAAAGCGGGCCCCCATATTCATCTTATTATCCTATTGTAATACATTTAGCAATAGAAGTACTTGATGTGAAACAAATTGTCACAAAACAGCCATGAGAAAGAGAAAGGCACGCACCATCATTTATGAAAACAGTCATGGCTCTTCTGGTACTCTTGACACCCAGTGTCACACATAGACAGTTTATTTTCTCAACTGATAACATTTAACACTTTGTGTTTGTATTCCTAACCTTGCGGACACTGAAAAATGTGTCGCTCAAATTTGAGCCGTATCAGCGATGGCTCCTCCCACTGCCCTCGGCTAGACTCTGGGGGTTTCCAAAGATGAAAGTATCTGGGGATCTCACCAGAAATCAAAAACAAATCTGTTGTAGCGCCAGGGTTAACCCCTATGCTCGTGAAGGGCTTTGAAGTGCTCGGCTATACATTTAATTGTCCGAGTGGGGATTATAGAAAGGTGGTAACAATTTATCCCGGGAGCCAAGAGGGCTTTGGAGCACTGCTTAGGCCTATCAGGTGTTTGCAGATGTTGCGCACTCCTTAGGAAAAGCAACGGCAAACTCCCAAAGATGAGAGGAAGGCTTAACCGACCCATAATGCTTTGTTTGCTCAAGCTCCATCACGCCGTAATTGACCGGGAGGAGGAACAGAAGTCAGCCTATTGGACAGCTGGAGCTGTTGCTATTTTGGACCATACGTTCAGCCTGGGTAGTTGCTGACAATTAGGCTGCTCACAGTGCCCTCAGTCACAAGACCGCTCACTTCCCCTCACCATGGCAACCAAGCTCATTCTCATCAGTGCAATCTCACATAGATGACCTAGTCTAAGGCGAGATGTGCATCAGAAGTGCAGCTCATATTAACTGTGTCTGCTCTATGTTGAAATGTATCATATTTTTCTCCAAGATGCTAAATGGTAACCTGACAAGACCAGATATCTGTGTCTGTAAGACACATCCATCTGGGGAGCCGTCCATTGAAACAAATTAATACTTTGCATGTGATTGGACGAACCTATGAACCAGCAGTCTGTTGTTATCCACTCTTGCAGTAGAAAAGTCGGGAGAAGAGTGAAAACATATTGTCCATTGAGAGAAGCCTTTGATTTTCTAATAAATTATAATAAAACTGATGCTATATTTATTATTAAATATATAATATATTATTATATAGGCATTTTCTTTGTTTTCAAGTCGCCTACGTCACACCTAAACCACGCCCGTAGCTAAACTACGACACTGATTGGCAACACACTAGGTTTACCGGCCTGAATAAACTAGATTTTCAAGCTGTCTAGACTGATTCTCAGTCAAACTGAAAGCTTGTGAGATCAGGATGGTCTCGCAAGTCTACCTTAATGTACCTCTGGAAAGCAATTTAGATTTGAACAGTATTCTGTGGTCAGGATCTTTTACATTTGTCTCTGAAAAGAAAATGTTTCATAGCTTGAGACCCACCCATGAAATAGATTTTACTGAAAGCATACAACAAATATACTTTATTTATTGAATTATGATTAACAATCAGATTAAACATTAACATTATTTTATGCACACAAAAAGCATCTTGATTTGAAACCACAAATTTAAAGGACCCATTCAATGAAAACCAAGTATTTGTAGTGGAAATGGAATGAAATAATATAGATTAATAGAAATAATAGATTAATACACACAGTTTGTTTGATAACGCCCCTATGAGGATATGGCCAGTTACGTATTATACAAGGCAAGGAACTGATGTTGATCACCAGTACACAAACTTTAAGTAAAAGTTTAATGTTCAACATTTGCAAATGACCAAATCTGTAAATCTAGTTTTTGATACAGTAACTGGTAGGCCACCATAGCATAAACAATTTCTCTCCAGGACAGGCATATTATCAAGAGTGATGCACTGTGCACATCAATAACTCCATCCATCCATCTTCTCCCGCTTATCCGGAGTCAGGTCGCGGGGGCAGCAGCTTCAGCAAGGGACCCCAAACTTTCCTTTCCCGAGCAACATCAGCAAGCTCTGACTGGGGGATCCCGAGACGTTCCCAGGCCAG
>JAODUK010000005.1:3623888-3634125 GCA_027564635.1 Typhlichthys eigenmanni
CGCTACCGCCACGCTACTCAGAAATGTAGTTTAACTAGTAGCGTCACTACTTGTAGCGACGCTACTGCCCAACACTGTGTAGAGGTAGATACTTTCAGGTAAGCCCTTGTCAGGGGTTATTGACCTTTCTGCTAAGAGATTATCCAGATCAATATTCTATCCTGTCCGCATGTATAATGTACATACTTGGTCCACAAATGGAAGCAACAAGCTTGATGGTCACAGTGTAGTATAAAGGGCTTGCATTCCTACAAACATGTTCCTGTCCTTGTTAATGTTTGCTAATCAAGCTACCTTGAAACTTACTGTAGACACACAAGCATGAGTTTGTGTCTTTAGTACAGTATGTGGCCTTTGATGTGTGCGTGTGTGTGTGTGTGTGTGTTAGTGTGTGTTTACGCCAGACTGTCGCCAGTGAACACGGAGGAGGCCCACTGTTGTTGCTCTGCAAGGGTAGAAGTGTGTATGTGTATATGTTGGGGGAGGGCGCTGTAGAGAGAGGCCTAGCAGGCCAGTGGGTGCTAGGCCTAGCTAGCGCTCTATAAATCAGGCCAGATTAGAGAGGCAGAAAAAGCTCCACCTGCACATGACAGGCTGACCTCCTCTGCTTTATGTCAGCCAGGCTGACACAGAACCACAGTCTAAGACTATGTCCTAGACGTGGCTGCACAAGCCTGTCACTGACCTATAGGACACTATCACTTCAGAGTGCCTCTCATCATCAAAGCACACACAGCACGTCTATAAACTAGGTATACCAATAAGGTAGTCCAGCTTTATCTGGGTTAGTCACAGTGCTACTGTTACAGCTACAGTAGTTAAGAGCTGTGGGTTCTTTTTATTCATTTATTTTAGCAAGAGTCTATAAATGTTTTAGCAAATCTACTGGTAGTAGTAGTAATTGTTTGCTAAACCGTCTACAGCGTTGAGGCCAAGCCTATAAACATTGTTATCTATTCTATAAGAGATTATAATATATTGTCTACATGTAGTTGAGTTCAATATGTCAGGCTATTCTGCAGCCCCACAAATCCCCTAAATGTTTTTATGAAGTATTGCTAAGTACTGCTGTAAACTTGACATTTTTCATAGATATATTTTTCCCTGTATGGTAATTGTTCAGTGTAACTACAGTATAGTGGTGACTGTCATGTCTACAATTTGTATTTTATTTAATTCATAGCTCTCACATAATCATGATTTGTTTAAGGCTTTTGATTCTTGGATATGGTCCTTTTAATATGTCCATTCTTCATTGCTGACACAGAAAGTGATTATTTGTTATGTTTTCAGTAGCCCTATTAGTTCAGGTCACCATCCACATAATTTCCCCTACAAAACCTTCCGACTTTAAAATAATGGTTTGCATGTTTTTCTTTCCTATTTTTGGTCAAGGAAAGCCGACAATATTATGCTATAGTCGTCCATTATTCTCTCTGTTCTCTCCTGCCATAGCTTGGAATTTAATTGTGTTTTGACAACTCTTTTCCATTGCCGGCCCAATTACAGCCTCCAGTTGGGCTAGTAATGATAGTTGTTAATGGGGTGAAAAATGTCCGTGCATCTCTGACAGAAACCATAAGCAGAGCCTTTGAAAGGAGTGTTGTGAGCCAACCAAAGCACAGGCAGCACTAACCCTGCTTTGTTTCCCTCTTCTGAGAGCCTTTATATAGTACACTGTGCTGGTATGTGATGTGAGCATGTAGCAGTCAGCCATGTTGTGTAGCAGCATGCAGCAGTCATGGAGCTACTGTACCAGAGGCCATGGGAATGTCACAGAGCAGTGCGTCACACGCGCATGCCAAATGTTGTCAAACTTCTCACGCCGCCTTGATTTTCTTTCTTTCTCCCTTTTCCCACTCCTGCGACAACATCTTCTTCCTTGTCTGTCCACCCAAGCCCCCACCCCACTCCCCAGTCGCAGGGAAAATATTGATCAGCCGCTTCCCAAAGTTATTTTTAATTGAAGATAAACATAGGAATGTGGCATTTCCGTGGGAGCAAAGGGGTTTGCCTACATGGACCATTGCTGTTGTGTTTTGTTTTACGATTATCATTCTGCGTGGAGTCACGTTGATATTGAGGGGACTTTGAGGGGGGATGAGAGGACATAGAGATGCATGTGGGAAGCATGTTTGGGGAGGAGGGGGTTAAGAATGACACGTCTGTCACCAGAAAGACGTGGGAAGTCCGGTTTTATCCGCAGCCACTGTAGCACATCCTATTCTTATCCCCAGGACTGTGTGACGAGGCTGACCAGAGGACCCTGAATGCACACACACACACACACGCAACCACACACACACACACACAGGCCATTCCAAAGTCTTATTTCTTCTGGACTTTATGGGAACACAAATATAATTTGGACGGCCTTCACAGAGTGCAGGCACAATAATAATCAGCGTACTTGTTACAAGTGGCTCCCAGTGCTAGTTGGTCTGGTCTCTCTTACCCTAATCTTCAATATCTACGGTACCTTCATTTACACATTCAAACGTAGCAATAACTCTGTGTGTGTGTGCGCGCTTGTGTGTGTGTGTGTGTGTGTGCGTGTTCTTCTTAATGGGGTTTATTTGAGCTTGAGCTTTAACTGTATTTGATAGTCTTAGTGTGTGTGTTGAGGTTTGAGAATGAACCTTGATAATGTATAGAAAAGATCTGGAAAGCATGACAGGCCCGCAAAACACAAGTGTCCTCAAGTCGTAAAATTGAACTGAGACGCATTAGCTAAGAGTGTCATTCTCTCTCTCTCTCTCTCTCTCTCTCTCTCTCTCTCGCTCTCTCTTTCTCTCTCTCTCTCTCGCTCTCTCTTTCTCTCTCTCTCTCTCCCTCTCCCCATCTCTCTCTCTGTGCCCCTCTCCCTCTCTCTCTCTATTTCATGTAAATTCAAATCACTTTATTGGCATGACGTAACAGTGTACATATTGTATTATATTAAGTATTTTGTTAAAAATATATTTTTTTTCTTCTCCATAATAATGTGATTAAAGTAATCTATGGAACATAATAACATAACATAGTAATAATGAGAGCAGATTAAAATAGGTCAATTAAACAAGGTATACATTAGAAACAAGGAAAAAAAATATCACATACATATTGGTATTCAAGGTAGATGGCATTACATTTCAGACACTGTCCCTCATCTTGAGGCAGGCGGTAACGTAGCGCCCGGCCGACGCACAGCTTTCTATGTCCTCCCCCAGATGGACTGACAGCTTTTCTTTATCAGGAAGGTCCTCAAAGCCAAACCCTCTCTCTTTCTCTCTCTCTCTCCCTCTCTGTTTGCATTAATGCAAAGTTATTTGAACCATTCTAAAAGATTCAGTAGGTCAAAGTATCGAGGTGCTAGGAGAGCGTTGACAGATGAGTGCCCACCAACACATACATTTTTCACAGAAAGCAAACTGGACTTCTTCTGCATTTGCCATAGTGCAATTGTTAACATCCTTGTTCGTGTGAGCCAGGCTTTCATTAAAGGTATCTGTAATTAGGGACATAAACAAAATGGCGAACACGGCTTACAACAACAAGGTCTTGTTTCAATAGTTTCAATGTGTGTGGCGATACGACATTGAGAATAACTGACCCTGCCTTTAAGGTAGACGAGACAAACGAACAAAGAAGATTGAGTGGAACACTTTTTCCTCCAAAAGGATTTGATGAATTAAGCAACTTTATACAGTATCATTATAACAGATAAACTAAGAGTTGCTGTTTTACTCAAATCACCTTTGACATTACTACAAAATGACTAACACTGCAACGATATTTAAGATATTGTAACATCTGCGTGGTCTCGCCGGTGAAACCGGGAAAGGGGGTGGGTTATTGTTTCACAATCCTGTTCATGTTCCGTTGGTATGTTACGTGACTGTGTACGCCGTTTTGTTTTTGAGTTTGAGTTCGCTGTTTAAGTTACTTTAAGTTCTATTAAAAGTTGAGCCGTTGTTGCGTCCGGCAGTGTGTTGTTTTTTCGTTTTTTCGTTCGCCTGCACTCGCCTCGCCCTCTCGGCGTTACAGATATATAGAAATTTGAGAATAAAGTATTGTAAAAATATAGCAAAAAACTGTCCCACAGAATTGAGTTACATAAATACTGTAATATTATTACTTTTATCAGTAACTAGTAGTGTAACTAATTATTTTTTCCAAAACAATAATAATATTACAATTATTAATCAAATTAACTAAGTAATGTTGCATTACTTAGTTACAAGAACGAGATTTCTGGTCCTAGCAAATTTACGGTAGGCTAATTGAACCACCCTGTCCAATCATCTGGTTTGAGAGGCTGCAATGTTTTCACTTTGGCCAATTGTTGACTCTTAAGGTTAAATGTTGTTCCAATAAAGAGGGTTGATTCAATTCTAAAATGCGCTGGCTACACAGGTGGTCATTTTTCGGGAGGGACGAGACTGGGTAGTGATTGAGAAAGTAATGTAACTAGTAATGTAACTAATTACTTTTAATACCCAGTAATAAGTAAAGTAATATTATTACGGACTAATAAGAAACTAGTAACTTATTACTTATCCTGAGTAACTTGCCCAGCACTGTCTGTGACACAGGAGAGTTTGCATGTATTAAGCCTGTTTAATGTATCCAACACTGTGTGAGTGTTTGTTCTACATACTTACATACAAGATGAAGAAGTGAATGATGGCATAGCAGACATTTCTTCTCCTCTGTGAGAAAAAAGAAAACAGGAGTCTGCGTTATTCATAGTCTGAGCTTCTGATGAATCCTTCTACCAAGGTAATTCTTGGAAGAGAGATTTAAGTTTGAAGGAAGTGAAGGTGTAGGAGGAATAGTTTAGCCATGGAGAGTCCCAGCAGGGATATACACACACATCCACACACGCACACACACACGCACACACACACGGGTGAAGAAAAACACTCGTAGATCAGGCATGTCGACAACTGGCCTGTTTGCACAGTGCTGACATTGGTACACACTTACTGCTACTGGACTTTTTCTGTGTGTGTGTGTGTGCGTGCGTGCGTGCACATGTTTGGTGTGCATGTGTTTGCATCTGTAAGTGTATAGGTGGGGGGTCTGTATTGTGCAAGTGTGTGCGTATGTCTGTGCTTGTCCCCGCCAACGTTAAGCCCCACATTCACTCAAGGCAGCCAACAGACCTGTTGCAGACATTTCACACACACACACACACTTGACAAAGGGTTCAGGAAGCCTCAGTGTATAAGCCACTGATCCCCACTTCTCTCTCTGTGTGTGTGTGTGTGTGTGTGTGCGTGTGTGTGCGCGTGTGTGCGTTTGTGTGTGTGTGTGCGTGTGTGTGTGTGAGATAGCGGCAAGAGAGACTTGCTCTCTGAGTAATCCATCTCTTTTCTCCTCTCTCAATCACTCATCTGTCAGCCTGTCTCTTTCTGGCAGTCTGTCTGTTTGCCTGCTTGTCTGTTTTTCTGTCTGCCTGTGGGATGGAAATACATGCCGCCATGCTGCTTTGGAATGACTGAAGGGAGAGATTACAGATGGGTGTGGTTGTTGGAAGGAAACTCCCCTCATAAAAAGTCATTAACATTAAAAACATTCAAGTGTTTTATGTTTGTTTTGATCTTGTGGGTAGCTCTGTGAACACAGCCTTCCACATTTGATCAGCGCTTGGGAAATATGCCGATGGACAGTGTTTCATATCTACTGTTTCAAGCTGCCATTCTTATGAAGGCTGTAGAAGACCAAATGGCAAACATAAGCATATATGGTAGGTATACTGTAGGTGTATACAGACATGCTCGGAGGGAGAAGAGTAATGACCAAAACCTCGTTCCCCTCTCCCCCTCCCACTGGATCAAACAGCGGGGGAGTATTTGAACTGATAAATCATTGCCGTGAGCACTTCAGAGAGCGAATCAGATTTCTTCCCCTATCAATTGGGAGCATCACAAAACCACTTTTGCCAGAAAGACGAGACTGTTTTTCACTCCTTCCTTAAATACAGTGGGGAAATTTTTTTAACTTTGAAGTTGTGATAAGGCAAATCCATCACATTCTCCAGGGTTGTATCACCCCTCCACTCTCTCTCTCTCTCTCTCTCTCTCTCTCTCTCTCGCTCTCTCACTCTCACTCTCTCAACAGTGTTAGTTTTGTGCTGTCTGAAACTGAATGGAACAGTTGCATGTGCTCATGCCTCCTGAAAGTCACATTAACTTTTCACAAAAGCCAAATGTGAATTTATCTAAACCCAGTCAATCGTCAAAAGTTATTTAGTTTTTTGTGATTGGAATGGCTTATTTTCTTTGCATATAATTGTGATTTGGTGCTCTTTGAAGACAGTATTACTTTTGAAAATAATATCTGTAAGATAAGTTAAGAGAAAAACGGAAATGTGTCCAATTTAACAAACTGATAAATTTTTGATAATTTTTTTTAGATTTACAAACACTAGTTAGATGTTAATTCTGGGATGCACAATTCTTCTTTGTACATTTATACATTCCCAGATTGCAAGAGAGGGCAACCCTTCCTTGTTTCATAAGTTCAGATAGCTCTCCTGCTGATCGTATGAAATGCCTGAGCAAGAGCTTTATGTGTTTTCGTGTACATGTGTGAGTAGGTTCATGTTGGACACGTAAGTCGTGGGATTGTTTGATCTCCTCTGAGTTATCCTTTTTCACTTTGCCTATTTTATGTTTAATGTAACCTAATCTTTGTTAAAGGGTTTGACAGGCCAAATATGTCTGTGTGTGTCTGTCTGTCTGTCTATGTGTGCACTGAAGTATTTCTGTACATGTTGGGCCTCTCTAAGGCCGTGTGTACGTGTAACATTGTGTATATGCTAGCACATTTGCCGGCTTGTGTGTACCCCATTTGGCATGGGGTGTGTGTGTGTGTGTGTTGAGGATGTTTTGAGCGCAAGGTGAGAATAAGCAGAGCTTGGATCTGCTTTCCATCATGTTGAGCTGCCAGGGGCCATAGCATTCTACACAAGCACACATACACACAGTCAACCAACATCAAAACAGCAGTACACTTCACTATAAAAGTAAAGTTCCTACACCTCACAGATGTGCATGTGGAAAACCCTGCTCTAAATATACATGTTATTTATTATCTTATTATTTTCCTTCCTTTGAAGTCCTACTTAGATTAATTCCAGTTTGTCCGTTGGGAAACCAGGTAAACTAATTTGTCTCAAGCAAATCAAGCAGAACACATTCTCATGCACACACTTCGACATATTGGATGTGTCAAAGTGACCAAACCTGAGTTAGCCAGTTTTGTTCTGTTCTGTCCGTGTGTGTGTGTGTGTGTGTGTGTGTGCGTGCGTGCGTGCGTGCGTGCATGTGTGTTCATTGCATATGGTCTTAAATTGTTAATGTTAATTGTTACATATTTTCCCTCCATGTGTTACCCTGTCCTATTAGTCCTATTAATAGCACACTGTTCCATCCCAGGTGTGTGTGTGTGTGTGTGTGTGTGTGTGTGTGTGTGTGTACTGTATTTTTCTGGCATGTTGACTTATTCTATATTCCTCTTAGCATTGCTGAGGTGTTGGGTCACAACCAGCCCTGCCACTGTAGCTGACGGGCCCTGCGCTGGCTTCATGCAGGGCGGGTCGGGCAGCTTAGGAGGGCAGGGAACAAGCGACCGTTGGGTTTAGGCGACAGGTGCCAGAGGGACTGGCCACACAATCTGGCCGTTCCATAATCCACAGTCAGCTGTTGCAGTCGCTAGTCCAATCAGTCTGTGAGGCGGGCGTGTGTGTGTATGTTGTGGGGGTTAAGGTAGTTCAGGTAGCTGTTCCACATGCTAGTTGTCATGGCAACCACGCGCACATGGAACTAGACCCTGAATAGGTGGATGACGGCTTGGCGCGCCCAGCCTGATATATTCACAACACATGTTGCCATTGGCACACACACACACACACACACACACACACACATTATCTACAACGGGCTTAGATGGGCCCTATCACAGTCTGCCCCAGAGGCCAACGGAGGTGAGACAGTGACCTTCCCCCTGACGTTCCACTGTGTAGAGTGACCTCACAGACACAGGCTCATCCATCAGGCGGGGGCATGGGGTGTTTTAGCTGCGGGATGATTAAAGACAAGCATTGGAACGAGAGCGCTGCTATAGGATGGAGGGGAGTCAAGTAAAAGCAAATCACAGCCTTAACTCTTAATGTATCATGTCATAAGCACAGACACAGAGAATCCACATACTGTACTGTATATCCAAATGTAGGTAATGAAAGGTGCAAACGCTTGGACACTATTTTGTCTGAGACATTATATAGATGATATTATAAATAATAATAATAATGTCCTCTTGCTGGGGGAGAGACCGGATTGTATGTCTTTGTGTGAGTGTCTGCAAAAAGTAAGCACAAGTCTTATGAGGATGATTCACATAATATGATGATTTCATTATGTGATCACAAGATGTAACACTGGCCCATATCACCAGTTGATATGGGCCATTTCCACACACTATGAATATGATATCTGTTAAAAGCCACATCAATAAGATGTGTTAATATGATCTGCTGTGCAGTCACAGTCTATGCATTACCCGGACTTTGCTCCCCACCTAATAACCCCTCCCCTCCTCCTCTATGTCGATACCACTGCTAGAGATGCTCCCCTGATAGTGTTTGGTATAAAGGACCATAGGAAGCTGACCACTGCCATATCAATATTGGAAAAAATAAAGAAATACTCACGTGAAGTTCTTCAGATTTCACATTGACTTCTGGATGGGGCCAGGGGAATGATAATGACTAACTGCCCCAAACACACATGCACACACAGAGACATACTCCCAAGAACAAGTAGATCCAGTATCAATGCTTTTAGGCCATATGGCCAATCACATAATCAATGCATTTTGACATTCAGAGGCAATTAGCCTGCAAAATCTGGATTATAAGCATACTGATAGAGTAATAGCTGTTGGAAGGGACACATGTTCACCAAGTTAAGTCAGCAGAACTCTAAGAATACATACATGCGGAGATGCACTAATGTATACTACTGTATATATATAATTGACATACATGTATATATATCATTTCCATGCACCTGTTGAGAAATGGTACAAAGCTAGGGAGACGGGAGTTTACGATAACGTTAAATAAGGGAATGGACCCTTGGTGGTTCTATGCGTGAGTGTGTTTGATGGACAGGAGAGTGAGTGGTGGAGTCAGTGATCCATGATGATCTGCTGTCAGTCCTGCTTGATCTGTGCACGTCTAAACGCGCACACACACACACACACAAAAAACTGGAAGTGTATCGTTTTGCACATGGAGTCTGAAGATTCTGCTGTGGTTATTGGACTGTACAGACAAGCGTGTGTCTGTGTGTGTGTGTGTGTGTGTGTTACAAGGATGGGGAGGTTGTCCAGGTTGGCATAAACTGGAGACCCCCCGAGTGCTCTTTGTGCTAATAAAACAGCAACTCTATGAGATACTGGACACCCTCGATCAAACTCCATTACATTAGTGAAATATTACACCTATCCAAGCCAAGGGCTGTGCCCAGCTGATGCTTTTACATGTCAAAGGTGAGTGTGTGTTTGTGTGTGTGTGTACAGTATGTGGCGTGCGCCCGTGCAGCCGTGAATAGCACTATGTGTGTTTACCCTGCTGTTGCAAGTATCTTGACAGTCCCTTCAAAATACACTGTCTCTGTCTGGTCTCTAAGTGCTGCCATTGCTATTGATTGTGCTCATCTGACACTCTGTTGGGAGGTTATTGTGATATGTGAAGGACTGATACCTCTAAGCCACCTCAACACCATCACTGAACACAACAGAACAAGACCACACAATGCATAGTTGGTGTTTGTGAGGCATGTCAGTATAAGAGTGGGAATAGCCATAGAGCGGTAACCTTGAACTCCTGGTATTCAGGAACTCTGTCTGTATCTCAGGGTCCTTGGCCACTGTTGGTACTGTATATGCCTACCACCTATTCAGTCTAGGTGACTGGTTTTCCAACTAGTAAAGTAGCCCTATGCCAAATATAGCTGCTCCGTTTAGAGTAAAACGGCTTATTCTTGAGTGTTGGATGTAAATCTACTCTAAATCTTAGCTTTTACATCTAATCTAACTTGTCAGTCAAACTGAAAATGTACTGTATCAGTTGTTTACCCTACATGCCAAGATATTTATATTATTAATTTATCCATCCATCCATCTTCTCCCGCTTATCCGGAGTCGGGTCGCGTGGGCAGCAGCTTCAGCAAGGGACCCCAAACTT
>JAODUK010000005.1:3654614-3665287 GCA_027564635.1 Typhlichthys eigenmanni
ATGGAGACTGCCTCCGAGAGTGTTTTGGTGTGGGTGTCCGTCATTATCAACACAACGCAAGACTAACCGGTTACACTTGTTTGTAGAGGGGCAATTAAAGTTATTTTGCAGATTAGCATCTACTACTGTAGTAGGAGATGTAGACCTCTTCATACTTTGGGGTTGGGTTATATCAGTCATCTTGACCACTTCTCCATTAGGGTTGTGATGGCAACATGGTCATCAGATCAGCCCAGGTATCCCTGTCTGCAGCAGCATCCACCATCTCCTCCCGGGGTAACACAAGCCGCTACCAGGCCAGCTAGGAGATATAATCCCTCCAGCGTGTCCTGGGTTTGCCACAGGGTCTCTTCTCAGTTGGGTTACATCTTACCAATGCCACGCTAAACTGAGCTCTGTAGGCTGATTGACCATCCATCCATCCATCCATCTTCATATCCAGAGTCAGGTTGCGGGGGCAGCAGCTCCAGCAGGGGACCCAAAACCATGATTGACCATGTGGTGTTTATACAAAAATGCATTATTATAATAGACTCTTCTTTCTAAATAATATATAGGTACTGTATGTTCTTGCCCACTCTGTGATTTAGCAATGTAGTTAAAGATGGCCATTTGGGGATTAAGAGCCATGTCAAATCCTCCTTCCCTAAACCCTATGAGTTTTAAGAACACTACAGACAGGAATTTGCAAGACATCAGACATTTAGGCTACTACCATCAGATAATACTTGTTAAAACGTAATAAAAAAAGTAAACTTTTAAAGACTCAACACCATGAGACATAAACTAAAAATATTTCACAGACATGTGACTAACAGAAATCGATTAATGTGTCCTGAATGAAGGGAGGCTCAAAATCAAAAGTACCAGTCAGTATCTGATGCGGCCACCAGCTGCATGAATTACTGCAGTGCATCTCCTCTTCATGGACTGCACCAGATTTGTCAGTTCTTGCTGTGGGATGTTACCCCACTCTTCCACCAAGGCACTTGCAAGTTCCCGGACATTTCTGGGGGGAATGGCTCTATAGCCCTCACCCTCCGATCCAATCCAACAGGTCCCAGACTGGCTCAATGGGATTGAGATCCGGGCTCTTAAGAAGGACCAAACTGTGGAATATTTCTCTTTAAATTACATGCGTAAATATTGGAAGAGCAAGCGTGTCCTTCTATCCACAAATGCAGATTAACCAGATCGCAAGCTAAACTTTTGATTTGTAAACGTGAATATTGTTAACATATCTGAAAATATAAAGTGGCTGCATGAATATATTTTGCATTTGAAAAGTTTGTGTTTGCGGATGACAAAAACACGTATGTAGATTATACCTATGCATGCAAACTGAGAGATGTGTGCTTGTGAATGGTAAAAATACGTGTGGATTATACTTTTGCGCTTGAAAAATATTGATAGAAATCTACCCCCAGACTATTATGCCTCTGCCACTGCTTCACCTGTGGACACACCCTCTAGTAGGAGGAGCTAGTGTCAGGTGATTTCCTGGAAACCTCTAGTTTCACTTTGGGCAGAGAGAAACGACTATATAAACAGGACAAATGTAGGTGAAAACTATATAAAGTAATTATTATATTGTATACTAGATGTGTTTATCCTCTCAATTGATGAGGTCTGATTCCATGGTGGTTCTCATGTTTTATAAACGTATACTACCAGGTCAGTCTCGTTCAGATTATACATAGGGGCCAGATTTACTAAAGGTTTGCGTGAGTAAAAACGTGCAAACTTGATAGCACTCGCAAATAACACGCAAGCTGCACGGAGGATGATATCTGTTAAAATGCAGATAGCACGATCTGTTCATTTATATGTTTATATGTTTGCCTTAATGAGTATGCAATTTGGGGCGGTTCAATGTTAATGTTAAAAAAATAATGGGAGGGGGGCATGATGCATTAATTTACAACACGCAATGCGATATATCAAGCCTAAAGCTATTTCAGGTGATAGCAACAGCTATCTATATTTATTACGTTTGAAAGGAAGATGCAAACCGTTAAGTAGGCTCTGTTTGGGACTGAGATAGAATGTTTTCCTACATGAAAATATCTGCTTCCCAACACTTACAGTATACAATAGGTCTACTGTAAAACATCAGGAATAATGTGTGTGTTTGTTCGGTGGGGTTGGGTGCAGACTGAAGTTATATACACTGAACAAAATGAAACGCAACACTTTTGTTTTTGCCCCCATTCATCATGAGCTTAACTCAAAGATCTAATACTTTCTCTATGCACACAAAAGGCCTGTTTCTCTCAAATACTGTTCACAGATCTGTCTACATCTGTGTTAGTGAGCACTGCTGAGATGATCCATCCACCTCACAGGTGTGGCAGATCAGACAGCATGAGTATTACATAGGTGTGCCTTAGGCTGGCCACAATAAAAGGTTTCAGCATGTCTTGGTTCTTAATAATACAAGCTCTTTTAAATTGAAGACACTTTGAAGCATATTCCAAGCATATTCCAAGCTGAAGGGGCCGAATACTACTAATATGTTTTCACTAAGTCACATGGGCAGTGAGCATAGACACAGCGTAGGCAATATGTAGCTATGTCTTAATAAGATAATGTTGGACCAATCAGAATGAGTTCTTGTAGCAGAGGTCCATGCATGGTCTGTCTCATGTGTGAACTTTGATTTCTCCTCATACCATGGGGTTCATTGTACAGGTCCTTGCTGGGGCAGGCTGCTATTTACAGGAAATGTTTGCAGAAAAAGCTCCATGCTTATTTGGGAATAAAAGCAATCTAGCTCCAATCATAATAAAACAAATACAACCCCAATTCTGAAAAAGTTGGGAAAGTAATGAAAATATATTTTTTTTCTATTTCACCATGTACTATATTGGCAACACTGCAACGGCATATTATCTGATGTTGTTTCTTGTGAGTTAGATTTGTTAATTTATTCACTCAGATAAAATCTGAACTCCAAAAACGTTTTGTAAATCTAGCACCCCCACTCTCTAGCACCTACCTATGCATTCAATGCTATTTGAATTGTCCTACTGGAAAATTCTAACCTGACGTGCCAGATATCTGTGTCTGTTAGCCTTATCTATCTAGGGAGCCGTCCATTGCAACAACTCAGCAGGGGATTGGACGAACCTGTGAACCAGCAGAGCCTGTCAAATCCAGAGAATCTCCTCACAGCCTTCCACCTGGGCACCTCCCACCTGGAGAGAGACACAGGGACTCTCCTCCCAGCCCTCCACCTGGGCACCTCCCACCTGGAGAGAGACAGGAGGAGAGAGGAGAGGAGGGGCTGGACAGAGAGACACAGGAGTTGCAGAGAGAGAGAGAGAGAGCTGTCGATGGAGAAAGGGAGGGAGCCCCCCATCAAGAGAAGGAGGGGCTGCTTGGTGGAATTCCCTGACCTCCATCAGGAGACCCTAGCTGCCCTACAGCCTCCAGACCACTGGGGGGAGCCTCCCCTCCCCACACAGCGGGCCCAGCAGCCCGCCCCAACACCCTTCCATCCTGCACCTGTGAAAGGAGCTGCACGTCCAGGAGGGTTGCAGGGAGCAGCTGCTGAGATACCATCTGCCCAGCTCCAGACCCTGGACTCCCAGAAAGCTGAGCTGCAGAGGGGGGCTCTGGGTGGGCCTCATCACCTGTCTGGAGGCCCTCTACCTGGACCAGACTGTAGGTAATGTACCTGGACCAGACTGTAGGTAATGTACCTGGACCAGACTATAAGTAATGTACCTGGACCAGACTATAGGTAATGTACCTGGACCAGACTGTAGGTAATGTACCTGGACCAGACTGTAGGTAATGTATGAAGCAGCGTAGGATCCTGTAGTGTTCCGCATGAGACCAGGGCAGGCAGAGCCTTGTAAGAGACAGTCTTGCTACATCTGTAGGCAGCTCCACACGTGTCCCTCTGTCCATCTGTCTGATGCTCCATGGCAGTGGGACCAACATGGTGTGATGTTGTGTTGGTAGGACGTTTCAGCAGCAGAGAGCACCCTCTCCTGCACCCAGCTGTGTCTCTTGCAAGACTGACTGGTCTATGGAACACCCTCCTGACCTCCAGAATAAACCTGCTGACCTCCAGGATGAACCTCCTGACCTCCAGGATAAACCTGCTACTGGACAAAGGTATACATAATAGACAGATAATCATGGCCAACAACAACAAAGCGATCATTTGTGTTTTACTGCTTTAGATTGTTGTGTTTCAGCAGTACAGATGCACAAGATAAGGCAATAGTAATAATAATCCGTAATGGTTGTGTCAACATATTCCGATTTTGAATTTCATACATTTTATATCAGAATGAGACAGCATAGATGTAAGATGGAAAGATGTAATGAAAGTGATTGGTCATAATAAATAGTGATGATGACTTATACTCACAAATACTTATAAAACACCCAGGCAAATATGGGGCTACACTTAATACTCCTACATGTAAACGCCTCGGGATCCCCCAGTCGGAGCTTTCTAATGTGGCTCAAGAAAGGGAGGTTTGGGGTCCCCTGCTGGAGCTGCTGCCCCCGCGACCCGATCGATCAATGGAATATTGTCAACAGAATACCCAGATACAGATATTCTGGAAGAATGTATGGATACATTGAAATTAATGGAAAGAAACTTGTTGGAGTATGATTATGTTCTGCTATGGAATATATGGATGAAGTCATAAAAAGGAAAACTCGGGTCAAATGCGTACTGAGCAAAGATGAAGACAATAGAAGCGTATCCAGACTATCAAGCCACAACGAATCGAGAAATAACAGAGAACAAACAGTAAGACTACCTAAGGTGGACATTGAACGTTTCTCAGGAGACCTAAGTCAGTGGCAAGACTTCTGCCCTAACCCTAACCCTACACAGTCACTTTTAGGCACGACACCGGTAACTAGCTTGCTAATCAATTAATGCTAACGTTTTGTAACTGATTGGTGCATGACAATCCTGCATTTGGTCAGGCTACTGTATATCGATTGATATGTCAATTTAAAGTTGAAAACACATCGCGAATGTAGTGTGTTTTTCATAGGAGGATAGCATTATGATGCCTTAAGATGCCTATATAGCCCACGCAAGACAAATCACCACAGCTAGATCAGTGGAAAAACACTCACGATTACACAGTTGACTAGCTACTGATGACGTTCTGGTTCTTGAGTTGTCCCATTTCGTAGGGGAATATTTCAACCCCTGCCCCTTGTAACTTAGTTCCAAGGGGCAAAGGGTAGGGGTAAAAATGAGAAATGGGATTGGGCCTTAGTGTCATCTTTGCTTATCGTGTCAGAACACAAGCTGTGTTTCTGTGTTAATATGAAACCCTAGTTGAGCCACATATAAGTTGTCCATAGCCGTCCTGTTACAGATCAAAGGTTTGGTCACAGTTATAATAATAATACATATAATTTGTAATGCACTTTACATTTGAACAAACCTCAAAGTGCTGTAATGTAGACTCATAAACATCACTGTAAAAACATCAGTAAACATATAAAAAATAATGTCAAAATAAATGAAGACTAGCAAGTTAGTTTAATAATAATAAGCTCTATTAAATGAAACAGTCGGTGTTGCCCTCAGGAAGTCGGGGAGGGCACTCCAGATCTGAGGAGCAGCAGAACAGTAGGCCCGGTCACCCATGGAGCTGAGCTTAGTCCTGGGGAGGAGGCCCTGTCACCCATTGAGCTGAGCTTAGTCCTGGGGAGGAGGCCCGGTCACCCATGGAGCTGAGCTTAGTCCTGGGGAGGAGGCCCGGTCACCCATGGTGCTGAGCTTAGTCCTGGGGAGGAGGAGGCGGTGTGGGTTCGCTGAGTGGAGTGATCGTGTTGAGGATTGAGGAGAGAGTAGTTTAGGTAGGTGGGGCATTTCCATAGATGCACTGTTGGGTGAGGAGGGAGACCTTGTATTCAATCCTGGCGGAGACGGGAAGCCAATGAAGTGCATGGAGAATGGTTGTGATGTGGTCATACTTTCGCACTCTCATGAGGATTCTTGCAGCGCTGTTCTGCACGTACTGCAGTCTTTGCAGGCTTTTGTTAGGGATCCCACTGAGAAGTGCGTTACAGTAGTCTATTCTTGAGGAGACAAAAGCATGAACCAGTTTTTCAGCATCAGCTAAGGTGAGTGTGGAACGGAGTTTTTAAATATTCCTGAGATGGTGTAAAGAGATCTTGCAGAGGTGTTTGATATGGGCATCAAAGGTGAGTTGTGAGTCAAATCTTACACCAATATTGGTGACTGTTGAAGAAGGGGAAATGTAATACCGGTTATAGAGGATGTCTGAGTCTGATGTGAGGTGCCAATAAGAATAGCCTCAGTTTTGGAGGTGTTCAGCTGGAGGAGGTTGTGTTTCATCCACGCCTGTATATCAGACAGGCGGTAATTATGGAAGGTGAAGGTAATGCTGGCGAAACTGCAGAGGGGTGTGTATCACATTTGACGTAGAGTTGTGTGTCGTCGGCATAGCATATGAATGAAACTCCATGGTGGCTAATGAAATGGCCAAGTGGGATGATGTAGGTGATGAAGAGGATGGGGCCAAGGACAGATCCCAAAGGTGACTGTGTAACCAGAATCTTGCATTTTCAAGTGAAATGTACTCTGTCCTGTCAGTGAGGTAAGATTTAAACCAGTTCAGATCAGTATTGGTGAGTCCAGTAGTGTGATGTTGCCAGTTTAGGATTATGCAGCAGACAGATCAAGGAGTGTTAACAGTGGTGTTATCTCAGGAAAGGAGGTCTGGACATTCCAGTCCAAGAGGGGGTGGGGTTCAGCATGGGGTCTCATATCAGACAGACCTTCTGCTGAGGAGGAGGAATTGTGAGGTGTGTCTCTGCAACTCTCAACAGTGCTAAAAACAACATATGCGAAAAACGAATGCAATTTTATTGAATGTTTCATTAGAAGTCAAGACCAAAGCCACGCTTACTCAGATTGAATTTCTCTAATTTGCTGTCTCTCACACATTTATTCATATTTTTCCTCTGTATTATTCTTTCTACAGGACACTAAAGCATTCCCTGAAGAAGAGGTTTCAGTGTCTGTCTGAGGGTGTTGCTATAGCAGGACAGTCAACCCTTCTGAACCAGGTCTACACAGAGCTCTACATCACAGAGGGAGAGACTGAAGACGTCATCACAGAACATGAGGTCAGGCAGATTGAAACAGCCTCCAGGAAACCAGCCAGAGAAGAAATACCCATCAGACTTGAAGACATCTTGAGACCCTTACCTGGACAAGATAAACCAATCAGAACAGTGATGACACAGGGCGTGGCTGGCATCGGTAAAACAGTCTTAACTCAGAAGTTCACTCTGGATTGGGCTGAAGATGAAACCAACCAAGACATACAATTCACATTTCCATTCACCTTCAGAGAGCTGAATCTGCTTAAAGAGAAAAAGTTCAGCTTGGTGGAACTTCTTTATCACTTCTTAACTGAAATAAAAGAAGCAGGAATCTTCAGCTTTAATGAGTTCCAGGTGTTGTTCATCTTGGATGGTCTGGATGAGTGTCGACTTCCTATGGACTTCCAGAACAACGAGGTCTGTACTGATATCACAGAGTCCACTTCAGTGGACGTCCTGCTGACAAACCTCATCAGGGGCAAACTGCTCCCTTCTGCCCATCTCTGGATAACTACACGACCTGCAGCAGCCAATCAGATCCCTCCTAAGTGTGTTGACAGGTTGACAGAGGTCAGAGGGTTCACTGACCCCCAGAAGGAGGAGTACTTCAAGAAGAGATTCAGAGATAAGACCCAAGTCAGCAGAATCATCTCCCACATTAAGATGTCACGAAGCCTCCACATCATGTGTCACATCCCAGTCTTCTGCTGGATCACTGCTACAGTTCTGGACCATGTGTTGACAACAGACCAGACAGGAGAGATGCCCAACACCCTGACTGACATGTACATCCACTTCCTGGTGGTTCTGTCCAAACAGGGGAATGTGAAGTATCATTGGAAAAACGAAACACAACAACTGTGGAATAACGAGAACAAGATGATCATTCTATCTCTGGGAAAACTGGCGTATGATCATCTGGAGAAAGGCAACCTGATCTTCTATGAAGCAGACCTGGCAGAGTGTGGCATTGACCTCACAGCAGCCTCAGTGTACTCAGGAGTGTTCACACAGATCTTTAGAGAGGAGTGTGGACTGTACCAGGACAAGGTCTTCTGCTTCGTCCATCTGAGCATCCAGGAGTTCCTGGCTGCTCTTCATGTCTTTCTCTCATTTGTCAACACTGGTGTCAATCACCTGTCCAAAACACAATCAACATGTGACAGAAACCCACCACTACAGGTCCTCCTCTGCAGTGCTGTAGACAAGACCTTACAGAGTGAGAATGGACACCTGGACTTGTTCCTTCGTTTCCTCATGGGCCTTTCACTGGAGACCAATCAGATTATTCTAAAAGGTTTCCTGAAAACCACACAACCGATCATAGAGGCCCAGCAGAAAACAGTAAAATACACCAAGAAGAAGTTCTGTAAAGATCTCCCTCCAGAGAGAATCATCAATCTGTTCTACTGTCTGAATGAGCTGAAGGACAATTCTCTAGTGGAGGAGATCCAACAGTACCTGACATCAGGACGTCTCTCCACAGAGAGACTGTCTCCTGGTCAGTGGTCTGCTCTGGTCTTCATCTTACTGACATCAGAAGAGGAGCTGGACGTGTTTGACCTGAATAAATACTCTGCTTCAGAAGAGGGTCTTCTGAGGCTGCTGCCAGTGGTCAAAGTCTCCAACACAGCCCTGTAGGCACATACAGTATATATTGTGTATATGTTAGATGTATAGAGATCAGATTTAATTTCATAAATATCAGATGACAGACATACTGTTGTGCAAGTGTGCATGAAAATATAATGTAACGCAAGTAACATCATTGTTTAGTAACTTATGTGATTATGTAATTCAGAAGGGTATTGCATTACCACTACTGCATTACAAATATAATTGTGTGTGTCTATTTCATCAGGCTGAGTGGCTGTAAACTGTCAGAGAGAAGCTGTGAGGTATTAGCCTCAGTTCTCAGCTCCAAGTCCTCTAATCTGAGAGAGCTGGACCTGAGTAACAATGACCTGAAGGATTCAGGAGTGAAGCTGCTCTCTGCAGGACTAGAGAGTCCACATTGTAGACTGGAGAAGATCAGGTCTGGATAACTAAAGTTATCTGACAGATGATGAACATTTACATCCTGGTTAACACTTAAAGTGTGTGTGTGTGCCCAGGTTGTCAGGCTGTCAGGTCACAGAGGCAGGCTGTGCTTCTCTGGCCTCAGCTCTGATCAACAACCCCTCCCACCTGAGAGAGCTGGACCTGAGCTACAACAACCCAGGAGACTCAGGAGTGAAGCTGCTCTCTGCTGGACTGGAGGATCCACACTGGAGACTGGACACTCTCAGGTATGGAGGCCTGCTGCTAGACAGGGCAAGTGGCTTCTAGGACCCTATTTTAACTATCTTCAGGGCACAGCCTAGCAATTGCACCATGCAAGTGCATTTTGGCTGTGTCTACTTTCGTTAGTTTAAATGTTGTGTGTGTGTGTGTGTATATATATATATACGATTTTTAAACATTAATATAGCAGCAAACGACTCTCTCCTGTAAAGATATAGTGAGTTACTGGGTCCTAAGCACAAAAAGCTCCATAAAATATGTTGATGTACGCCAATAATATTTCACATTGTACTCTCTTTGTTTGCATGTTTGTGCTGCTGCGCATCCCTGTTGGCAACCAGCAGTTTACATCCGCCTTATTGGTGCATGCTAGGCTGTCATCTTGATAATGCATAATAATAATGCATAATAACTGCACCATTAACTTTAGACTAGGCCATCACGCAATAACATTCCGCTGCCTCAAGGTAGCAGTGTGGAGACAATTTGCCAATGTCAATGGGTGCTCAAGATGCACATGGGCACAAATGTATTTATTAAAATAATGTGCGCAATGGTCGGGAAAATGACAACTTTGTTGGTCTGAAACTAGCAAAGACGCGTCGCAGTCAGGAGCTTAAAAGCTGAGACTCATGTAAACCTCATGTAAGACTCGTGTAGGACTCATGTAAGACTCATGTGGGACTCATGTAGGACTCATGTAGGACTCATGTTGGACTCATGTAGGACTCATTTAAGACTCATGTAAGACTCATGTAAGACTCATGTAGGACTCATGTAGGACTCATGTAAGACTCATGTAAGACTCATGTGGGACTCATGTGGGACTCATGTGGGACTCATGTTGGACTCATGTAGGACTCATGTTAAAGCTTCTAGAAAGACAACCTGCTGTTCTAACATGGTTTCTCCCCCAGTGTGGACCATGCTGGAGAGTTCAGGTTAAGACCAGGTCAGAGGAAATGTAAGTATGAATTTAGTTCCTGTAAATAAAAGATTACATATAAACACATGCTACCCGTAACCCATTGTCAGATAAGCTAATCAGGAAATAATGTTCATCCATCCATCCATCCGGAGTCGGGTCGCGGGGGCAGCAGCCCAGCAAGGGACCCCAAACTTCCCTTTGCCGAGCCACATCAGCAAGCTCTGACTGGGGGATATCAAGACGTTCCCAGGCCAGTGTGCAGATATAATCTCTCCACCTGGTCCTGGGTCTTCCCCGAGGCCTCCTCCCAGCTGGACGTGCCTGGAACACCTCCCAA
>JAODUK010000005.1:3665387-3687438 GCA_027564635.1 Typhlichthys eigenmanni
ACACACACACACATACAGACACTGGCCTGAACAATTTTGGGCAAATATGTCATTGAGATTTTTCAGACTTAATTCTTTCAGTCAAGATTTAAGTGAAATATACTACAAGAAGTAAACCATGTGAGGGAGCATTAGCACATGAGATGCTTTATCAATGTTTTATCTGCTCTATTTTCTCATGCAAACATGAAAGGCCTCTAGAGCTGGCCCGAGTGTTGTTTTTTGAGCTTCCGTAGGACTCACTAGCGAATAGACAAAGCTTCATTTGAAGGTGGGGTTGGGGGGGCGTGTCGGCATGAGCGGTAACGGTAAACATCAGCACGGCTCAGCTGTGAGGAGGGGGGCAGGGGGGGAAAAACACGGACGGACACGAGACGACATAATACCGGCAACTTAAGTTCCAAGCAGTCAGGACTGTTTTTGGGCTTGTGCACATGAATATCTACATAGCACAGATTTAGTCAGACTAACATACTGGTTCTTAAAACTTGAGGTAACACCGGTACTGTACTCACTTAGACTCGTGTATCTATCCACCACTTCATCCACCATTCCATAACGGTCCAACACAATCCTGTTACATTGGCAAATGTCCAATCCAGTAAAATATTTAGTCCAAAACACATTATTAGATAAGAAATTCTGTCTGCACCGACTGCTGTTGCATTAATTTCATATTACTCTGCAGACGTACCATCTATCTACTGTCGTTTGCATGTTAGAGGTCCTTCTTGGGACATGAAAATAACCACTGCAGTCTGATTGACAATTGAATTGAACGAATAGGAGCTCTGCTAAATCTTCAATAGCCAATGGCAGTCCGTGTTGAAGCTACAGCCCATCTCTCTTCTTTCAACAACTTGTCTGTGTGTAGGCTTAACCAATGGAAAATCGAACACACTGAATTTTTTTTTATGGAGAAAATACTGATACCATGCAAAAAGATAAAAATTTAAAAATGGAATATTCAAATCCCAAAACTAAGACTCGAATACCTACACATCCAACTAATACCTGAATAGTCGAATATTCTAGTCCAGCCGTAAAGGCTTCACTCATAGCTTTATTGCATTTTAAGACGGGCACACATTTTAGGGCTGCTCAAGAACATCTACTGTACATAGCATTTCACCACCCCTAAAATAAAGAATAAAATTTACGATTATGTTCTGAAATAAGTTTTAGCTCTCCAAACATTAGATTTGCAAACTTGGCATGTCTGTTAGAGATGGCACAAATAAATGCAGGTATATAAACGGAGCCTAATAATACAGTGAAATTAGTGATTTGCATTACATGTCTCATTAGGGGCTGAGGCCCCTAAGTGACTATTTCCAGTGTCTACGCTGTGAAGCATATGTGTGAGACATTACATTCACCATTAGTGTCTTGTGAACCGAATACTGAATGCCTTAAAGTTTCTCCATGTCTCATTCCAGCATGTCACCTTTCACAATAGCTTAATTAGTTACACATTGTCCTCTCAAGCCCGAAATACCCTCCGCTAATACTTAATTGTGATGTGGCTTCTAAGCGGAGACATTTTTTCCACAAAACTCCCATTAATTCATCATCTATGAGTTTCACGCATTTGTTGGTGGGCGTATGCATTTTCCATGGGGAATTTCTGATACATATTCAATTGGAGAGGAGCACCGCACTTAGTTAGAATGACCGTTAAACTACATTGCTGCATTATTAGGAGGGACATATGTTTTCATTCACGCTCATTTCAAACGGTCTGAAGAACTGAATCTTCTGTTTCTACGGCAGAACATTATTTAATTCCAACATGTCTATTGTTTACAGAGTAGCTCTACGTTGCATGTAAATCAAAGTTGATAGTGACGAGGACACCAATGCCGATCCAGTCCTGGAGAGCAATGTCTCTAGTGGGAAGACTTTTACAGGCCCGGAGAGCAGTGTCTCTAGTGGGAAGACTTTTACAGGCCCGGAGAGCAATGTCTCTAGTGGGAAGACCTTTACAGGCCCGGAGAGCATCACAGTGTTCCAATTTTCCTAATAGAAACAAGTGATTATAAGATATAATAACAGCTGGTAACACATTTGTCAGACAGAAGTAACACTGGGACATCGGGCCTCATTGGTGTTGTTGGAAAAGGATATAGATGTTGCTGGGTCTTTTAATAGCAAGAAAATGTAAATTAATAAAAAAACAAAAGTACTAAACAATAAAGTTGTCAAGGATATAGTAAAGGGCTGTTGTGAAGGCATACATTGCAAAGCACGTTTAAAGCACTTTCTATAGACCGGACAGGACAGTCTAAAGAAAGTTAAAGCTAAAATGCATACTTGAGTCAGTTTAGATTTAAGAACCTGTGCAATACCACGGGTGTGTCTACATCAACATATTGTAATGTATTAGCCTTTGGCTCCTACAGGGACATGGGGATTAAAAAGGTTTTGTATGTAACAAACTTGTCAGACAAATCACAAGGTGAGTCCAATGGCACAGAGATATTGTACTGTTTGAGTTTCTCACCAATAATGGAAACGTATATCAGACATAAGCCTTTACCGATCACTGTATTAGGTTTGTAACTCAAAGTATCTAATCATCAGGTGTTTAACAATATGGAATCATAATGATCATAATGATCAGAGCCTAATGTATCAGGACGGCATCTAGTTGTCTCACCTGTGTGCTGGAGCATCTAGTTGTCTCACCTGTGTGCTTATAGGGATTTGTAAGCTTTCAATGTTTCTCTCGTGTAGATCCCAGGGGTGTTGATCAAGTAACAAACCAAACTCTACATGGGGCCAAGCTGTGGGATCAACTGTCCATCCATCATTCATCAAAAGATACAGATCGGGTAAAATGCGGCGTCTTTCGATGTCTAATCATTTAGTTCTACGTCCTTCAAAACGGACTTGATAGTCTAATCCCTTTGTCGTTTTGTTTACAATAATGACACCTTGCGAGATCAGCCCGCCAACTAGAGTGGTGCTCTACAGTGATTGGTATAGGCATATTAATATTGGGTTATGTCTCCGTGTTATGCCTTCCTTATTGATGAGAAAACAAGAACAACACACTAAAATCTAATTTGTTGGTGCGTGCTCCATTTTTTAGTTTTAATCTCGTACTGACAGTTGCGTTGTTTCCTTTCAATATATTTCCCACCGCTAACATGTATGGGTGGGTGGCTCAAGGCAATCAAATCTTTATTTTTACAACTTATTTTTCCTTTTTTCATATTTCCTGTCTGAGTCACTGTCACACAATACGTTTTTTTTTTTTACAAGTTTTTCCGCCCCATCCCCATTTTTCTCTCACTGGGCATACAGTCTTTTTTTACTTTTACATTTTCTGATTTTCCAACAACTCTCTTGACAGGTATACATATAATTTGCCCCCTTTGTGAAATGAAGTTACATAACACAACTTTAACAGAACTTGATAATTCATGTTTTTGCCACCACAAAAACATTTAGCAAGTTCTGTTTTTATCCATGTTTCCCAATAGTGTTCTCTAGTGTTTCAGCATTTGTTTGGAAACTTGGTTCTATAACTACAAATGAAAATATAAGTAATGTATTTTTGTCAGACTAGTCAAATGCTTAAAAATACAGAACACATTTTAGATGTTTGCCTTAAAGCTCTGTCAACTGCATTTCTGCATGTCTTTTTGTAAACTATTTCAGTAATAGCTCTTACACAGATGCAATACAATATGCTTTGCATGAGATCAAATAAATAAAACCAAATGGAATCCAACAAAAAAAAGTAATAAAGCATTATATTATGGGAATAAAACTGTAAATAAACGGGAAACTTTTTAAAATAAAAAATGCACCCTGCATAGATAAAATAAATGGTTTTGAAAATTAAAAGATACAGCAGAGGAAACAATTTAGTCCACTGCAGAGCCTTCTCAGATGTGTACTAGTTATTTATTTCTAGCATGTAATATTTGTATTTTGAGATTTGTATTTATTGAACTTTGTCTTGTTTTCTACATTTCCAATACATCTATACTATTACATTTTAAAGAATGCGGCTGTATTTCAGTGGCGGCTTACTGCTTGAGGCGCCTGACAAGAGCAGAGGTTTCTCACCGGTCCCACTGCGCCCCCTTGTGTGCGTTTCAGGTGTGGACAAGGAGAACGTCCAGCTGTCCCCCAGCGCGGCCCTGTCCACCAGCGGGAGAACACGGCACGGCTCAGCCAGCCAGGTGCAGAAGCAACGTAGCGCAGGCAGCTTCAGGAACCAAAGCATCAAGAAAATAGTATGAGCGACGATGACAACGCAGATGTGGAGAGAACAATGCCCTCCCTGGCCTCTTGGCCAGACTCCTTGCTGCACTTCTCTTTTTATAGTTTTAATTTGTTCCATCCCTGTCCCCTCCTATCATAGGATCCTTGGAATAACAAGCGGTTATGTTTGAGTTTTACATTTTAGCATTGAAGAGTATTATCAGTGGTGGGCGAGTTGAAATGTGGATTAAGAATATATATATATATTCTTTTTTTTAAGTGTTCCAAGGTGAATGAGAAGCATTTGATTGTTTTGGTTTCATTTTTCATCTAGTTGTATTTTGGGAGTTAAAGTCGAGCTGTACGTAGAACACAAACAACATTAACACGGTGGCGTGATGCTTTTGTGGCAGTGAAAATGTGTGAGATCCAGTGTGAAGCTGTTTTGAATGACGCAGAAGACTACACACAACGCTATGAGGACTTTGTGTTTATCGAGAGGGAATTGAAGTTAGGGTTCAACTTGATGTTCCGGATTAACGGGGACCTGGGCTGGTGCGATTGTGTAGCAGGGATCTGAAGACTCATCATGGAGGGGCCTGGCTAGCGCCATACATCCACGTTCCCCTTCTACAAACCATAAGCACTAAACTCACTGCAGCCATCCTGTTTTATTTCATGTTCTGTTTCATCAATGCAAGATGGACCAAATGACAACAGGAAATGGGGAGCCATGTCTTTGACGGAACCTTCAAACTATCTTTATTCTGGATTTTGGTTGGACGTATCATTTCACTTTTTTCTCCCCGTGTGTGTACATATTATACATAGACAGATTATGTATAATTAGTCCTTAGTGGTAATTTCGATGTTGACGTTTTATCCATGGTGTGCCTTCGTCAGGGTTTTTTCAATGTGTATAATTTGTAAAATAAAATGGGGACAAAGAACAGGCACTAATTATCAAGGCGTGCTATCCACATTACTACGTGTACACGCTGTACACGTAGTAACGTTAACGTAACATTACTACGTGTGCGCGCTGCTAAAGAGCTTTGTCATAAATGGCATCCAATGATAGTCAAATATACAATCATCCATATACCCTGTTGCCTGAAAGTATTTATCCTGTACAGATAGATAGTATTAAGAAAATGTTATTATTTTGAATTACTTTCCAAAAATCTTCTTTTGAAACCGTTTCAGTGTATGAAGTTGCAAAACACTAGGGAAAGACAGAAATCTGTAAATAGCAAATAAGTATTGTTCTGGTTGTGTACTTTTTTTTCCCTTTTTTTTTTTTTTTTACAAATTGCTTTCAGTGCATAAGATTTTGATTTGTTGACAGAGTGACAGGGAAATTGTGTAGGCAATAATCCTCAACTCTTTGGTCAACCACTAGTTTTACTTTTGCACACCCTAACCATCAGTGAGTTTTAATGACTCAAAACCCAATTCACATTTTCACATGTATGGCTTGATATTGTATTGGTTTGTTTGTTGTTGACAGTTATTAACTAGACCTGTGGGAATACTGGTCCACCTGTGTCTCGAGTCCAAACCTAGTATCAGTTTAACAAACAAGTATCACAATTCTGTGATATTGCAGTTTATCCAGGGACATTGCACCAAAGACTAGCTCACAATATGGGAAGGAAGATATTTTCTCGCCAACAAGTGTTGGGACAATTGGAAAATTGTATTAATCACCTTCATTTGAATTAATTCAAATGTTGCCATAAATTGGATCATTGATTCACAGCCACACACAATGTATAGAATGCAACGGAAAAATTCTTAGTATCCAATTTGTTTGCACACCAAGAGCTTTCCTTGTGAGCCGCAAGCCACTTTGTTTTGTCAAACCGTTAAATCTTGCCTTAACATCTATGCATGGTCTTGGTAAAGAGTTGAGTATTGTTGTGCAACTGTGACAGCTTTTTAACCATTTTTTAACCATTTTGTCCCCCCTGTTACTGAAATATTTGGAAATAAATTATAGGTACAATTTTAAGAGTATGTGATGTAGAAAAATGATCAAGTTCAATTGCCCATATTCATTGTAATAATATCCATGGTCATTAGAAAGGAATGAAATGGAATTTATTTCCTTAGTACATTTTGTGTGTGTAGGGAATACATGTCTAATCAAAATTATTTTTCTGTAATGCTGCAGGTGAAAGTTATTCTAAATGGATTTGGCCATAAACTATTTAGAAATGCAGTTGTTTTTAAATGAATTTAGGTCAACAAATATAAATGGAAGTATGAAATGTATTTTGCAATTAAAATTGGTAAAGACTTGAAGTATTACAACTATATAGAACACACTGAATTTTCTTAACATTTAACCCATTTAACCCAGCTTAAATGTTATTTAAGTGAGGTTGTATCCATGAGTGGTAAAAGTCTCGCAAACATCTTGTCTAAAAACATTGACTGTTGCCCTTCATTATTTGGTTATTGCTTGTTCGGTTTGTTTTGTTGCATTAAGGAAATTGGGACCAAATCACAGCATTGTTTTCTCTTTTTTTTGGATCATGGGTCATGTGATTCCTGAGTTGTTTGGGATAGATCCCTGAAACACTATCAAGCGTAAACAACTATGTTGGCCGTTTTGCGTTGATTCATTTGCATTGTATGCTTCTAATGCTGCTCTGCCATTTCTTAATTCCTTGAGTTTTGCATGGAATTTTCAGCCAATGTGTGGACACAAATGTGCGTGGGGTCGAGTGTTAGACATGGACTTTAAATTTAGATGTTTATAATGTTGATCGATCAACACAAAATGGCTCTGAAATGTATTAACTTAAATTCCTAAATTGAAGCATTTCATCTTCAAGAAAATCATTTGGCAGTGAAATATGTGGTACTCAATATAACATTTGCTTAAGGGTTTCACATGTCAAATGTCTGGTTTTATTATATCTCATGCTTCATTTAGTAGAGCTTTACAAAGCTTTGCTCTAATCTACAGAACCTATCAAAAAACAAGAGGCAGTTTTACAAGTGGCATCATGACAGTTTTCTATAGTTAACAGGTTTTAGTTTGACCCTTTCATGAATAGAATAAGGATTGAGTATCTATAACCTCTACAAAAAGTGGTTGATTTGCACTAATTTTAATCACATCCATTAGTTTAAGGTGAAACAACCTCAAATGTGGCATGTTTTATTTGATGTAATGCAAAATCTAATGTCTAGGATATTGGTCCGAGTTTTGTTTTTAATGCAGTATGTGTGATACTTGTAAATATTTTGTGTACAATTTGAGATGGTATATTTACTACACTGTACATACATGTGATATTGTATCATTTTGTTTTTGTAAAGCAGTTAGTTTCTGTATAATATACAAATAAAACTATTCCAGTGTTGGTAATAAAATGTTCTCCTTTTATGTATATTATTAAACTTTTGTTATACAGAATATAGCTTTCCCTAAGGCTTTGTTTAAATTGGTGGTGTATTAAATTACTTATTAATGCAAGATATAGGAATGGTAATGTTTTAAATTAAAAGTTTAAAAAATAGATAACGAGTCTCTATTCCAAATGACAGATGATAAAAATAATGCACGTAAACCACCGCACTGCGTGAATTCCCGCGAGATCAGCATGCATATATCATATCTTCTTTAATTCCATGACAATATTTACCTAATTGTGTTACACATATAAACACTGACGTCGTTACAGTAACATTTTAAATATAGCCTACGTGGAAGGAAAAACTAGAAAGTGTCTGCTGAAACGGCAGTCGCACGTATGTGTTGTTATCGCGAGGTTTGATCAGCTGTTGAGTCTGTTTTTAGTGTGTGGAGCCTGGAAGGGCAACACGTGGGGAGGACAGCATTTAGATAGGGGAGTCGTTGGGGGGCATACTCGGGCCCGGAATACGTGACGTTATATCACCATTCACTTTAGTGTTGGCGGCGTGGAGGACGCAGACATTCTGTAAGTAACTCGCGGTGTGGAAGAGAACCTGCTGCTTGTCTTCTAGAGATCACACGCTAGCATGGTAGCCTTCCATCAATGAACGTTATAGTGGTACAGGGCAGCAGTTCTCTCTCGTATCCACTTGGGTTTGTGACGCTCATAATAATCATCGTAAACAATTTCTTTAAATTACATTAACTGTATTAGAACTACATACTAGCACCAGTTCTATCATGGCATGGCACTATTGGCTATGCTGCATGACTTTCGCGACCAAGGCACTCGCTAGCTACCTGGCTAGTGAATTGACTCCCGGTTGTATTGAAAAACGAATATAATACATTTAAGAACGTTAGCTATCAACTCAGCCCTTGGTCAATAATACATAATGTATTGTAGTTACCTGACTCGTTGGGAATATTACGCGTTTGCTTCAAATAGCGTACTATAAGAGCGGTGTCGGTAGCTAGGCTAATGTAAAGATAGGTTTCATTTCAAGGCCCACCTTTTAGGGTATTGGATTTAAATGTATAAAGTGTCTCAAGCATCTCATGACATGATGCTGTTGATCTTCTTTCAATTTAAACCCGTACGTGCTGCAATTGTCTTTTGCACGCTATAAATACATTTTAGTTGACTCTCATTGATGGCTAGGCTCTCTTATAGGTTTAGGGAGCCTGCGGTCAGTGCTTTGGGATCACGAATGACTTAAATGGTGGGCAAACTGGTGGACTGCACGCCCAACACCATGTGCATTTCACTGTGGTGTGTGGCTTTAAACCAGTGTCTCTGTGCAAAGATGTGGAAACTAGCTAGCCGTGTTCCTGCATGTCATCAGGATGCGGCCTACCGTGCTTTACAATTCACATTGTAGGTCAAAGCCAGCAAGTTACCTGAAGCATGTATGGACTCTAATTTTGGCAACCGATCGCGTAGTCTACTTTTCCAAACTTGTAGTTGTGCAAATAGTATTTGACTGCCGGGGTGAGAATTACTCCTGATATTCATGTGTTATAGGTAGAGTGCATGTCTATATTCTAGTCTTCCCTAGAAAGTTGTAGCGTATGGTTCTTTGGTTTATTCTTTTGGTTTCATACTCAATTGTGGCCTACACCTGCTGCGATCTTGTTGGTTTTTAATACAGTAGCAATGGAGTTTAATTTAGCTACGGTAGCAGTAGTCTACGTTCGCTGTGTACCGTAAACCCAAATGAGCGTTTCGTCAAAGTAACGTGAAGACAGTAGGCTCCTTTGACGTTGCGGGACTACAGTGCGCGGAGGTTTTCCAGGATTTCAAACGTAAAGGTTAGCTGCACGTCAGCGTGTTGTATCGCAAATAACGTGTGGCGTAAAATGCAGCATTACCATATAACTATACGTGACCCTCCGCTATCTATCTCTGCAAGGTCGCAGTAATGGTAATCGGAGGTGTGTGGCAGAGAAATAGTCTGCGGATCCTTTTTGTCCTAAAGAGGAAGACGTAACCGTGTGGTGTCCTTCTAACCTTGTTGAAGGTGAATGGGCTGGCAGCGGCTACGTCACACACGGACGTGAGTCATTCATTCTTATGAATGAACGCATAGCTTTGAGTACCGGTATTCTAAATGTGTAAGTAATGCGACAGGTTTGTTTTTTTTTTCTACAAAATGTCTGGCTGTGCATCGGTAATGATTTAACTTAAACTCGCAGCGTCTAAGATAGCTGTGCAATATGGCAGGCCATGTGGACTGTCCTCATGGGACTGTGTTTCTGAGCAGGGTATAATGCTGTGGTTGTGTGTGACTGTAGCTTGCTGAGTAACACTACCTTGAACACGTTTCCACTAACTATTTGACTGGAAGAATCCCACTATCTGAATCCTGTGAAACCCCTCACTTGTAGTGATTTAATTAGCCTTTAATCACATTACAGTTTCAATTAACTTTACAAAGCCACATTTCACATGGAAACAAATGAAATCCCACCTGCTACGCCAAATATCTCTGGATAAAAGGTTACTATTGTACAGCCCTGGCTCTGTAAATATGACAAAAACAAAGTGGTGAAGACCGCTCTCTACTACAATGCTGCTTGGCTTTGCAATGTGTCAGGCGGAGTTCCTGAGAAGCTTGAAGTTGGCAAGCATGCTAGAAAAAGACAGACCCCGCCTTTTTTTTTTAACTATGTTGACACATCACACATCTCCCACAGCTCTTATGTATCCAGCTTTCATTCACATAGTAACAAGCCTATGACTCAGTGTTTTCCCTTTTGAATTGAGCCTTTCAACTTTAAAAGGACAGGGTTTATTGGGTATTCTAGTATTTTCACCTGTGTGTATGTATGTCTGTACATATTAATAATAATTTTGGAAGTTAGTGCCACCATTTATTGTAGAGCAGGAATGTTTTGTTATTAAATCTAAGCCCAAAATGCTGTTTGAGAAGTGTTATTTTACTAAACCATAGACTTCATAGCGCTCCTTATTTCACAATAAAGATGCCTGGTGACAATCTAGATTAAATATTTGTTAAGTGTAGTGAACCTAATCTGTGTCTTTCACCTCTCCAACCTCTACTGATTTACATTGCATCTCACCTTATTTCTGACAGTGAAGTTGACATTTAAATATTAATTTGACTAGTGAAGATGCATTACCGGGCAACACTTCAGCCACTTTGGATTTTGTGCCTTTACGTTTACTGGTCTGGTTTGAACGACTGCGGCCTGCTGATACACCTGGCCAAATGGTAGAGGTCAAACATTCCCGGGGCACACATACTTGGCCTGTGTGCAACTGACTAGTAACACGTCTGTGAGTCACTCTCTCTTTTGGTTAATGAACATTACGATGAAGCCAATAGATGCTGTCTAGACGCTCTGGGAACGCTCTACGGCTGCTTTAGTCCTTTTGAATCAAGTTTACTTTCCAAATGTTTAAATCTTAATTAAGATACTTTGCTCAATGGTAGGAGGGTTTTATTTTGGCCCTTGTGCTTTATTTGTTGGTGTTCCTGTTTTGAATTCATGTAGCAAAAAGTTGCATGGTAATATGTAGCATGTAGTGAGCAGAGCCTTTGTATTATATTATATTATATTATATTATATTATATTATATAATATAAGTGCCTGATGGTGATTATTGCTGTTTGCTGGGGCTTTTCTGTCATGCTTTACTGTTCAATGTTCTTAATCTGGAATATAGCGTTATATCACCAAGAAATACTATTATTTTCAAGTTGTACCCAGAGGTCTCAGTGTTTCAAAGGTGTTGACTGTAATTTAGGTGCTTATTGTCACACTTGAACTAATTACTATTCTAACAGAGCATCTGAGGGTTATGCCTGAATGAGTTCTTGCAAATGGTGGAATTTACGTAATGTAATTTTTGAAAACCCATTCAAATGCAATCAAATGTTGGTCTGATAGCCTATAAATGTTTTATTTTTCAAGTTATTTTTCAAGTTATTTTATGCCTAAATTGCGTTTTTTTTATTAATTTTTTTTTAAAAATTTGATTTAAAGGCAATCTTAATTAATGCTAACTTTGCGGTCAAATCAAAACAATGCCCCTCCGCAGCGCCACATATAGAAACTCATTGGGAAGCCAAGCGGCATTGCTGTGAGCAGTGTTTGCCACTTTGTTCATGTTCCTTATTAACGGGGCCAGGGTTGTGTAGAAGTACCATGTTCTTTTTGTCCCCCTGCACGGGCAGAACGTTGAGATAGTAAAAATGCGAGGAGATGCATTTGGTGAATTTGACCAAGTGTATTAGCTTACCATCAGTCTGCAGTAGATGACTAGCCCCAATAGCAATGCAGTGTATTGTCTGTGTTCGCCACATAACTGTCTCCTTGTGTCTCTCTCTTCAGGTGTATCTGCTAGGAGTCTGACATAATGCCTCTGAGGTTCCGTTCCGTTATTCCCTACACACTTCCCGGGGTGCTGGCACTGATTGGTTGCTGGTGGTACATCTCACGGAAGAAAGAGCGAATCAGTGGCCACGACGGTCCCGAGGGCACCCCGCCCGCCATAGACTTCTTAAGCTCCCCGTCCGAAGCCAGCAATGGTCTGGTGGAGAGAGTCTCCTGCGCGTCTCCGCTCCACGGGGGCGTGTCTGACGCCCCGGCTAAAGAAGCCCCAGGCCAGGTGCAGGCGCTGGAGACCAAAGCCTCCCCTGTACCCCCCCACAGCCCTGCAGCAGCAGCAGAAACACCACCGCTACGCGCCATCCACACCAGCTCCCAGGACACCCCCGGTGCCGCTAGCTCGGGTGCGGATGGGTGCTCCGCCTTCCCAGCACTGGAGCGTCGGGACCTTGCGGTCGCACGCAGCCGTCCCACCGCTGCCTTGTTTGATGAGCCCGCAGCCCGCCACAGGGCTGACGTGGCAGCGGAAGCCACCGGCGCCGCCTTGTCCTGCCGCTCTACGCCAGCCCGCTACTACACCTCCCCCGCGTCTGGACACCTCTGCTCCGACGCCGAGAGGCCCGAGCCTGAGGGGGAGGTTGCATCGCAGGCGGTGACTGTGCCGTGCCGGACGCCCCCGCTGAAGGACCTCCGTGACACCACCGCCACCACCAAAGATGCGCTGCTGCCTCCCAGAGGCCCGGTCCAGAGTGTGGCCGGCCCAGAGGTGGAGCCGCAAGAGGCACCTCCGTCACCGCAGGTGTCCCATCACCACCACCATGCCCTAACCGGCACATCTACCTCCCCTGGCCCCGCCCACAGCCCTACCCCAGACTCTGCTCTGGCCTCAGAGGACGATTCCCAGTTGCCCCAGCGGCCGGTCGTCGTCGATGATGACGACAAGCGGGAGTTTGAGCTCCTGGCGGCCGGCCTGATCACCGAGGTCATCTCGGCGGCCACCCTGGAGGTTCTTGGCGACGATTGCCCGGGCGACGGGTGCCCGGACGCGGGCCCCAGCGGTAGCAGCACGCCGCGGGCTAACGGCAGGCCGCTCCACCGGCCGCCCCGCACCCCCACTCTCTTCCAACTGGAGGGGGCCTCCTCCCCAGTCAGCTGTGGCTCCGCAGAGGAGATGCAGTTCGGGCTGCCCAACGGCTTCTCCCCCTGCCGTCCCGGGGAGGTGGGGGCCCAGGTGGGGGGTGTCCGGTCGTCTTCTCACAGGCCTCCACTTCCGTCGACAGCGGAGCCGGAGGGGGACTCTGCCTGCTGCAGCACGTGTCACTATGGTGACGGCAGTGAGGCCCTCCAGAGCAGCCGGGGGGACCTCCACCGTGAGGACCTCCACCGTGAGGACCTCCATCGGGGGGAGCTCCAAGAGGACCTCCAGGCAGGTCTGGTCCTCGGCGGAGAAGCGTCGAGAGCGGAGACGCCTCCTCAGGAGGAGGAGGAGGAGGAGGAGGCATCTGAAGCCCTGGCGGCAGAGAACGCTGTGCACGCGGTTTTTGACTTGAAGAGATTCAACGGCGTCGGCCTGGGCAACGGCATCGGCGAGGTGGAAACCGACCAGTCAGGAGGTGAGGATGCACCCCGACGGCTGGTTCATACTCGACCGAGCCGCAGCAACACTTGGTTTTATAAATAGGAAACTATGGTAACCGGAACGACCCACATTACTTCAACATCAAGCTAGCAAGCTACTTTTGAGTAAGCTTATTTGATTAAGAACGGTAATCGATATTACAAGCCAGCTACACAGAATTCTAAACACAGCAAACCCCACCCTTGTCTGCTAGCAGAAAGAGTGAGTGTTACCTACCCTACCCAATAAGACGAATATGTTCTAGCCTTGACTGTGTGACTTAAGTTTCCTCTGTCACACACTGACTGGAAGGTGTGTCGGTGTTCATCTCAATAAAGGACACGGCAGATACTTGCTTTCAAGTACTCTGGTTGAAATTTCCAGTGGAAGTTAGCTGCTGCAGCCTGCAATAGACCTTTCCGACCGGTCAATCAGATTACCAGATTTTCCTTAGCAACGACTGATGTCTCACAAACAAGGCAGTTATTAGACTACTACGCCATGGGGTAGATATAGGGCTGCACGATATCGATCAAATGTGATATTGATCATGAAAATTGCAATGTCGACACAAAGATAATGGGGAAAATGCATCAAAATATATTCATAACATATCAAAACACATTTTCAACTGACTGTCATATTGGACTGGTACAACAGTAATTCCAAGATACTGAGGAGGCATTCGTTTTTGACCACTGTTTCCTCTTCCATCTCTATTGTGTCATTAGCTTCCTCAGCCACACATCTTACTTTTCTGTCTACATCAAACACAACTAAACCAAACAGCCAATGGACGCATCTCTCCACTAAATATTGCACTTCCTGCAACATCTTCAATATGATATTGCTGAACATGATATTGCGATAACGATACTGATTCAACATATTGTGCATCCCTAGGTATATAAACGTTTAGCATCTGTTTTCACGGGGCACTACTGTATAACGCTAAATAAAAGCTTGGGCACCCTTAGAAATTTGTCATTAGATGCGCTTCGGGAGCGTGCAATTCCATGCCGGAGTCAGACTGTAGTTTACAGTACGGTACCGTAAAGCAGGGAGCTCGTGCGCTTTTCAAACTAGAAAACAGTTGGCTAAACTGAAGTTACGGTGGATTAAATGCTTGTGGGATGCGGCTGAACTGAACGTGAACAACATCAACAAACACACGGCTGTTAAAGGTCGGCTACAGTAAGATAGCGTAAAATATGCATTCACCTTTAGTACCGTTACTTACTGGCTACATGCTTCAGAATAGCTTACAGCCAGTGTTGGATCTCATGTTGTGAACACCGGTAGGTACGGTACAGTATGTCCTTGACTTAAAAGGTAGAGAGAGACAGAGTGACATGGTAAACTAATTTGCAAGAAGCACACTGCAATATTATTAGGAATACGAGAGAGAATATCTCACAAGCTACAAGTGTTTGGGACATTAGCAAACATAACCAGTGGGGGCGGGTCTTGCAGTCTGAGTCGGAAAGGTCTATTGGCACAGAATCCCTCTTTGAGCCTTTAGCCGACCTCTTTTTGCAAATGCAGAGACTAGACTTGCTTAGTCACCCTTTTCAGTTCATTAGTTTGCTTGGAAACCAACACGAGCAATGACTCAGCACATTTGTGTATTCTTTTCTATTCAAGACATGAGATTATCAAAGCAGCCAAGGGTTTTTATGTTATTAAATAAAAGAATATGTAGCTGTCACCAACAGAGTGCATTATTCACGGACTACCTTGAACCTGATTACCAGGCTTGTGTTGGTGATCAAGGTGTGGCTAACTGTGTCCAGGCTCTGATGTCAATAGCATGGACTCGGTGGACAGCGGCTGCACTATGGGTCCCGGGGAGACGACCAGCGCTACGTCCTCCGGCTTGGAGCTCGTCATCTGGGAGGTCGAGGTTCCAAAGGTGGGTCATGCCGACTGTGTGTGTGTGTGTGGGGGGAGCAGAGGTTGTTCCACAAATGCATGGAGAGCTAATTAAGGCCTGATATAGGGTGCTTCACGTGCAGTGCCCAAACCGAAACTGAGACGCTTCCTTTTTCTTTCTACAAGGACTTTGTGAATTGGCTTTGGAACGCAGCATGGCAACAATGCCATCAAAGAACCCCGCCAGCCAAATGATGGCTGATCAGTTGTGTGTGTGTAGAGACCACACTACAGTAGATCCTAAGTGCCACTACAGAGCTCAAGCACACTGCTGAATACAGACCGTTTGAGAGCGTTGTAAACGGCATGAGCTCGCGTCATTCTGCTCGTTTACATCAAAAGCAACGTAATCTCTGCAAGCCCTCCGTCTCTTTTGCCTTCAGCCAGGTAGACTGGTGGCTGCCCAAAGGTTGTGAGACCTCACCGGGTGGAGAGGGAGCGATGAGACCCCCGCCCGTGTGGCTTATCGCTGGCTTCTCGGCACGTGATTTGCTTGCGGCAGTCCAAATATTAAAGTCAAGCGTATCATTGTGCTATGATCACACACTGCCCTACTCCCAACACCACAAGCCTTTCTGTGGCGTGATGATGATGATGATAATAATAGGGTGTAGTTGGAGTAGTGATACACTGATATTTGTCCGATACCTATTGACGATTTTCAGTCTGCAAAACTACATGTTTTATCCTCTTATTTAATATTTTTTTACATATATTATTCATGCATTTTAGATCAAATTTTAATCCAGGTAAACTCATGAATTTAAGAAAAGGCTAACTTAATGGTGAAATGACTACAGTTTTGTATCTCGGCCAAAATTGAGTGGAAAGCGGCCGATTCCCCTGCCGATCTATCGGTGCATCCCTAGTATACTCAAATGAACCTGCATGTGAATAATCAATAATTTCCTGCTTTTCCACTACTAATAATCCAAATTTGTTTCCCTCCCCTTGTCTTACCTCTGTTTCTTTCACGGTTCTCTCAGCATCTAGTAGGCCGGTTAATCGGGAAGCAGGGGAGATACGTGAGCTTCCTTAAGCAGAACTCTGGAGCAAAGATCTACATCTCTACTCTGCCTTACACACAAGAGTTCCAGATCTGTCATATAGAGGGTGAGGCACCCGTAGCATCACACCTTCCAGGTCCCTCATATAGAGGGTGAGGCACCCGTAGCATCACACCTTCCAGGTCCCTCATATAGAGGGTGAGGCACCCGTAGCATCACACCTTCCAGGTCCCTCATATAGAGGGTGAGGCACACGTAGCATCACACCTTCCAGGTCCCTCATATAGAGGGTGAGGCACCCGTAGCATCACACCTCTGAACACACCAATGTGTCAAACAAACATTAGAAGAGCATAACAAAAGACGGCCAGGTACACAGTGTGTCAAACACTCTTGAGCCGTAACCCAGCACAGTAAGATTAAATGAATTGCTTGTCAATCTTACAAAGACTTTGATTCTGCTGTTGTCGCAAGCTGCTGAACAGCTGTGCTTCTATTTGCTCGGTCCAGACTACTCTCTGGTTGAGGTTTCCATTCCCTTCGTCACCTGTCAACGTGGTTCCGATTAGTATACCATTGAAATCCTACACGACCTCCAGTAGCTCATAGCAGCTTTCATAGCAGTCTTTTGGCTGCTGTTTCTCTTCTCACACTGTACATTAAACAGACTGGGAATTAGTCTGCAGCATGTTTAAAACGTGTCAAGACTGGTGTGTATGCCTGGCTCACCTCTCTGGTTGATCCCTCTTAGGGATGTAACTGTTAGCGGTTTCACGATAAGCCACTGTAAAATTCCAGACGGTTGGTATTACCGTTCCAAATATGAATTATCCTTAAAACCGCCTTTGATTACCGCTCTGAACAACGCAGTTAGCAACCTGCTAGACGCAGCGTAATGTGGGTTTGTTTTGCATCAACGACCTGGCGGAAGGCAGTGAATGGCAGCGCGCCCTAGCACACCACGGAGCAAGCAGCTCAGCGGATCGGCTTTTTTTTTTTTGCCGGTTCTGCATTTAGAAGGACGAAGGCTTCCCTGTCGAAGAAGGGTGCCTGAGAGTCTCGGGCACCGCGCCCTTGTTTGCTTTGTGTCCGTTTCACATTTACACCACGTCGTAGTTAAAGTAAATGCTGGCTCTGCGAAACTACCTAATGTATCTTTGTTGCGCCCCTAAATATGTTTTCACTTGTCCTAAATGTAGACTATGTAAATATTAATGATTATACATAATTGAACAGCCTAGTGCAATTTGTAAAATAATACATTTGTAGAAAGATCTTTCTTTTCTTAAATGAAGCATAATACCGTTAACATGATCATTTTGGTCACTGTAATTGTGATGACATTTTCATACCGCTCCATCTCTAATCCCTCTCCAGGCACACAGCAACAGGTGGACAAAGCCTTGTCGTTGATTGGGAAGAAGTTTAAAGACTTGGACCTGACCAACCTGTATGCGCCCCCTCCCCCCACTCTCCCCTCCCTCCCTATGACCTCCTGGGTGAGCCCGGCCCCGTCTCCTGCACAAGAGCCTACCGCCACTTGGCTCTTTTGGCTCATTTATGCTTCTACGTCGAAGCCACGCCGTTCCCTGACGCGCACAGCTCTAAAAGTGTATCTAGTACGCATGTCTTGTGGATGCAAGCCCATATGCCAGAATGCTTTTGAATTAGGGATCTTTATAACTATGTCCTGTACATACACATACGGTGTCCCTGTAACAATCCTGCTAGTGTGAGATTTTCTGGGAAGAAAATATTGTATTTGCCTTACTTGAGCATTAACAAAGTCTACAACTTGGCACATAACAAGACGGGGATTTCTCTATGGGGTTTCGTTATTGTTCAGGCAGCGAAAGAATGTGGTTACTTTTATTTAAATGTTTTAATCATCACATTGTTTCCCATGGTCAGTGTTGGTGTAACTAAGAGATTCGCTGGAATTAAATATTTGTATATGCTTATTTTAAGACTTCACATTACTAGTGTTCTAGTTCGGGAGCCTGAACAAGACATGGCTCTTCCGTGTTGTGGGGCTTCACATGCTCAGTGCGCGCACGCAGGTCCACGGCGTGGGCTTGACGCATTAGCACAAAGCCTTTGTTCACACACACTTGAGTTTTGGTATTTAAATACACATATCAGCCAGTGATGCACCTGCCTGGTTCTTAAACAAGACTCCTGTCTCTTCTTTGTCTGTCTGTGTGTTTGTGCAGCTGTTACTGCCCAGCGGCGTGACGGTGGAGGTCATCGTGGTGAACATCGTGTCTGCGGGCCACGTGTTCGTGCAGCAGCACACCCACCCCACGTACCACGCCCTGCGCAGCCTGGACCAGCAGATGTTCCTCTGCTACTCCCAACCAGGCACCCCGGGCCTCCCCTCGCCTGCCGAGGGTGGGTGTGACGCCCATGAGTGTTGAGCCGTTCACACGACGCAGGGTTCCCACTGGTCAGGCAATGCATGGAACATCAGGGAATGCTAAAGTCTATTGCAGACATGACAGTGTTTCCCCTAGGTACATTAGTTTATGGCGGGCTGCCTCGGCTAAATCACAAGCGCTACTCCTTCAGAATTGTATGAATTATCGTTAACGCCGCAATGCGTTGCACAGCCCAGTGCACACAGCGTTTCCCCAGGGAGTGACAAACGGAGCAGATGATGGCAACATTACCGGAGAACTAGGGAAAAGGCTGATTTAATTAACTTGTCAGTTGTCGCCCAAAGGGGCGGTGCTCTTGTGTGTTCTGCCTCACCTGAACATTGGCGGCCAAGCAATCAAATCGAACACACCCCAGCTACCCACCGGACCTGCATTCAGTTAGCTATCAACTCTTTCACCTGTTGAGTGTGGGTTATTTGTGGCAGTCGTCTTTTACAGCGTAACGTTACAACCACTATAGCAAATCTCTTATGTGCGCGTTTATTGTTCTGCATGTGGTTCAGCATTTAGGTTCATTCTTCATTGTCCATGCACTTGTAGTCTAGTACAGGGCTACTCTGTTGGTACTCAAATCATCCTTCCAGCCAATAGTTTTCATGTTATGCTATAGGAAGGCTAACATTAGCTTGGTGAATCACATAGCCCGGTAACTTCAATAAACGTCAGTAAAATTGCCTAATTGCCAACGATTTAAGACACGGAGGTGCTCAAAGTGCAATGTTTTAAATGTGAATAGAAATCTTACTTGAACACAGACTGAGACGGGGGGACCTCACGCAGACAGTGTGTGTGTGTGTGTGTTTGTATATAAAAGTTTCTTCTTTTTTTTTTCGCCCTGAGGTATTGAAATGAGTATCAAACCGTGGAATTGTACTGGTTTACATTTTTGGTATCGTGACATCCCTAGTGTGAATGTAAGGCTATACCAGGGCTATTCATCTCTGTTCCTGTCTCTCTTCAGTGGATGTGATCTGTGTTAATATCACCACCTGTCTGTCTTCAGTGGGCGTGATCTGTGTTAATATCACCACCTGTCTGTTTTCAGTGGATGTGATCTGTGTTAATATCACCACCTGTCTCTCTTCAGTGGATGTGAGCTGTGTTAATATCACCACCTGTCTGTCTTCAGTGGGCGTGATCTGTGCAGCACCGGCTCAAGAGGGGGCGTGGTGGAGATCTCAGGTCATCACCTTTTACAAAGAAGCAAATGAGGTTGAGATCAGATATGTGGACTACGGTGGCTATGACAGAGTCAAGATCGACTCGCTACGGCAGATAAGGTAACGATCTAGTAGAGGATAACAGTCAGACGATTCTTCCTTTTAAAGTGAGGTTTAGTCAAACCTTTGAGGATGATGGCACTGCTGTGCAGGAGCAAGTCTTTTTAACGCCTCTTAAGGATTGGTCTAACCTTGTTCATGCTGATTGAGTGTTGCACGGTAATGTGTAATGTAGACCGTACCACCGTCCTCCTTCCCAGGTCAGACTTTGTCACGTTGCCATTCCAAGGTGCGGAGGTATTACTTGACAACATCGCCCCTCTTCCAGGTAATCCTGCTTCCACAGTCATTATCTGTCTCTGTTAAAGCTGCTGCCGGTAGGATTTTAGAGTTACAGTAAGAGTGATTAAAGAGAATTGAAGAGGTTTGTAAGTCAACATCTTAAAACCCACCGCTCCTCCTCCTGCTCCCTGCCTCGTTGGATTAATTGGTGGGGGGAGGGTTAAGAGGCCCTGGAATTGGGGAACAAATCTATATTGGACCCCCTGTCACATATTGTAAAATGTATAGTTGCCGGGCCAACCATAATGTGTAGGGCGGCCCATAGTGCCATGTATAAAAGGCCACTAACTACGCCATTAAAGTAATTAACAGATTTGTGTATTTATAGCACAGATTATATTAATGTTAATATATATTTGACATATAAATCTGTTGGGAGAGAAAGTTTGTGCTCAAATAATTTGGATGACCCCCTGCAGTACCTCTGAGGTCCCCCTAGGGGTTCCAGACCTGCTGTTGAAGGCCACTGGCCTAATGTTCAGTCAGGCATAGTCTCCAGTTGTCTGGATGTTGTTACATACATGTTACAAGTAAAATATTGCCTAGTAGCCTGAAAAACAATTTTGAAAATTGCTCCCACTGTTGGACAGTGTAAGCCTGAGTGCATTAAACTAGTCTACTTTTAAATGTGATTAACTCGAGAGAAGCGTGTCGTTAGTTAAAGACACACTTTCAAGCGGGAAGCCCATTTGTAATGTAAATGCAATGTTTCAACTGCGCTGGGCAAGGTAGAGTCAGGCTCAGAGCTGGGGTGCAGCTACACTTTAAAGGTGGAGTCAGGCTCAGAGCTGGGGTGCAGCTACACTTTAATACTTGCACAAGTATTTTCATGGTCATCTGTTGTAACTTGTGGATTTCCCTTCAACAGGAGAAGACAGATTTTCAACAGAGGCTACTTCGGCTCTTGAGGAAATAACCAGAGGTGTAGCGTTGCTTGCACAGGTAAACCCTCAACACAGACCTCCTCTAGTCAGTGTTGGTCAAGTTAGTTATATAGCCCAGTATAGTCTCAAAGAGCTGTACATGCCCAGCCCACATTTCACATGGAAATCAACAACCCCCTAAACCTGCTCCTTCCATAAAAATAAAATAGTAAAATCACGTTGGTAAAAGTGGAAGAAAGCTTGGGAAGGGACGACTCCATTTTCCAGGACGGTTAGGATGCTGTAGGTGTAGCAAGAATTAACAATTATACATTGAACTAAATGTATCACATTTTGCAGTAAATAAGAACCAACAACACATTGGTGCCAATTAAATGCATTTTGTAGTTTTAGTTGATTATAAGTGGTCTGTCAAATGAAATATTGACAGATGCCACAAGGTGTGTGCTGGTCCCAGTCACCACCAGGTCTGTTCAGGTCTGAGGGTGTGTGCTGGTCCCAGTCACCACCAGGTCTGGTCAGGTCTGAGGGTGTGTGCTGGTCCCAGTCACCACCAGGTCTGTTCAGGTCTGAGGGTGTGTGCTGGTCCCAGTCACCACCAGGTCT
>JAODUK010000005.1:3702028-3715522 GCA_027564635.1 Typhlichthys eigenmanni
ATTTGTGAATCACAAAATACATTTGTGAATTGCATGACATTTATTTGCGAATTATGACACTAATCTAACCCCATAGTCACCATTATCGCAGTTAGTAAAAACAATACTTTTGTTGAGTTTGTTTTACACAATGAGCGACTTTAAAAAAAAAACATTTTTCCAGGGAAGAGTTTTCGAGAGGAGCAGTGCGAAAAGTACAACAGCCCCAACTACCTGGATTTCCACGGCAACATTAAACAGTGGATTCCCAAGTATGCCGGAGTATCTCCTAGGGACAGGTGCAAACTGTTCTGCAGAGCCAGGGGCAGCAGTGAATTCAAGGTGTTTGAAGCCAAGGTACTAACTGTACATCTGGACTACCTCTCACAAACTCCCAAACACTGTTCGCGAGAAATATCTGCACTGTGTATTTCTGAAAGTTGTCATGTTCTATTGACCGATAACTTTTATTCAGTTTCAGCCATCACTTAAAGATAGAGTAAGCAATGTTGGAGGAAGTTTGTTGATATTTTGAATACCATTTACTGAGCCAGGGCTGTGTTGAAACAGATATAGAAGCTTGCGGAGTCAAACGACTTAAATCTAACACGACAATCAAATAATAACTTAGTATATGCATATCCAAGGTTCGCAGTTATATTTTTCCATGTGTTTTCGTAATTCTGTAGATCTTTTGTTGTTCATCAAAACCTTTTACCAGCTGCAGTAGAATGTAAACATTTTGGAATCATTGTGAACATTCGAGTTGTGTGTTTATGGTGTCATTTAGTTATTTCATGTTACGTATTCATGTTGTTTTTTACGTTATTAAAACAATTAAAAGTAAAAATTTTCCCATAAAATATTAAAATAAGAAATATAAAATATTATCAATTGCTTTAATGATTGCAGACAAGTGATGATATACAGGCCTTGATTCTCTCGTGCTCTATGTTTTGTAGGTGATTGACGGGACCATGTGTGGGCCAGACACTACATCCCTGTGTGTCCAGGGTCAGTGTGTGAAGGCCGGGTGTGACCAGGTGATCGGCTCCACCAAGAGAGTGGATAAGTGTGGCGTGTGTGGAGGAAGTGGGCTGACCTGCAGGAAGATCATGGGCTCCTACAACAAAGACACGTAAGTGCTGCCCCTCACTCACAGCAGGGATCGCATGTGATTGCAGTGGAGGCTGGTGATATGAATGTTAAATACTATTTTATATTTCTGCTGTTTCATTATATAAAATAAACCTATAGGCCAAAACTAATTATGGCTTTTGTATAAATATAAAGTTGCATTACACATTACATGTATTATACATGTATTATTCATGTAATATAATATATTATTATCTATAGGAATATATTATATAACTGATTAATATATTAAATTACATCATATTATAGACGTGCAACTGGTAACAAATAATTTATACATTTTAAATATATCAATTTAACAATGCATTATTAAAATATTAAAGATTTGAAAACTATTTAACAACCAGTAGTACTGAGTTTAAAGTCACAGTGTTGAGACAGGCATCCATAAATCACAGCTTGAGTCTCACAGGGCTTAAAAATACAATTGCACACACTCCCATACCTTGACCTTCAATTGAGCAAGGAACAACTAAAAAAAGAAGGTTGGGGGCATTGGGAGTATCTCAAAAATGATGAATCCACTCCCAAGACACTCAGCTCAGGCAAGCAATAGTTAAATAGCCAATAGGCAATATGTGACGTTCCATAACTGGCTTTCTTAATAAATCTATTTGGATAGTATGAAGGTCGGCATAGTTGTGTTTTTTTTTTTTTTATGGCAAAGTGAGTGCTAAATAAACGCCAAAGAAAAATTAATAGGTATTAGTAGTTTGATATGATTGGGAGATATATTTTGTATCATTAAAAAATGACTTGCTTCTCTTCTGAACCAGCTACGGCTACAACGACATTGTCACTATTCCCGTCGGCGCGACCAACATTGACATCAAACAGCGCAGCCACCGTGGGATCCGACACGACGGCAACTACCTGGCCGTGAAGAGAGAAACCGGCGGCTACATCTTGAACGGGAATTTCTCCGTGTCCACGGTGGAGCAGGACATCCCCGTCCTGGGTGCGGTGCTGAAGTACAGCGGCTCATCCACCAGCCTGGAGCGCATTCAGAGCTTCAGGCAGCTGAAGGAGTCCATCACCGTCCAGCTCCTGGCCACGGCCGGGGACCCCAACCCTCCCAGGGTCAAATACACCTTCTTCATCCCCAGAGATGTGACCTTCAGCAGGTCCAAGGAGAGGAAAGCGTCTCTGCACGTGATCCACCCGTTCGGCATTCCCGAGTGGGTGCTGGGGGAGTGGTCTGAGTGCTCCAAGAGCTGCGGCTCGGGGTGGTCGCGGAGGAGCGTGGAGTGCCGGGACGACGTCGGGTTCTTCTCCAGCCTGTGTGACAAGGACCTGAAGCCGTCTGACATCCGGCCGTGCGGGGACCTGCCCTGCCCCATTTGGCAGATGGGGCCCTGGTCCGCCTGCTCACGAACTTGCGGCCAGGGAGAACGACGGCGCAGCGTCTTCTGCATAGACTACACCGGGAAAACCGTGGAGCCGCAGAGGTGCGACCCCAACAAGATGCCTGAGCCGGTGTCAGGCGAATGCCTCAACCAAGAATGCTAAGTGTTCCAGAAGTGTTGTAACAGTGACTATTTTAATGAATCTCATTTGTGCCTTGAGAAACTGTTAGAGGAGGCCGTGTTTCAGAATGAGTGACAAGCAGATTTGCCGGTCAAGTGGTTTTCAAAGCACATCAGGGGCATTTGCAAGTTTTGTTTTGTCAGCCATTGTTGACATGTGACAACCACTATTGAATTTTTTAACAATTGAAATCTACCTCAAGATGTACATGTGATATTATTGTAGATAGCAAAACAAAGGTTTTGTCTGTTTATGTGTTCCTTCAGAAAGGGAAGCATTCTAGGCACACTCTAAATGGATGTAATCTTATGATTGAAGTCTGTGAGTGTTTCTGGCCAACAGTATAATCTCTGGTACACGTTATGGTACATGCTCAGTCTGTCTAAGTTATTTAGTCATTTAAGGTGCGGCTAATATTTCAAGCATGAAACCTGCTGTTAAACACCAGCACAATACTCATATACCTCCAAATCTCCTCCATACTGTAGAACCCAGACCCTTCTAAAGTTTATGTGGAGCCAATTCCCTAAGTTATTAGTGATATATCATGCATTGTATTAACACGTATCTGGGAACTCCCTTCCTGTTGCATAGTTTCAATGCTTAATGTTAAGTTAATGTTCAGACAATTGCCTAAGTTATTAGTGATATATCATGCATTGTAATAACACGTATCTGGGAACTCCCTTTCTGTTGTATAGTTTCAATGCTTATTAATGTTAAGTTAATGTGGATAAGCCATTTTGTGGCGATTGAGGATTGGCATAGTGGTACAGTAGATTATTTAGGTGAATTAACTAATATGAATGGTTATCATTTATGATAATAGTGTAGAATTTATATTTATATAATTTGAGTTTACACTCTGTGTAAAACCTTAGCATAGATAATATGGCTGGTCAGAATTATAACCGAGGAAAGCAATTGGTTTGTGCTGTAATTATATTTTAGGTTTATTGTAATGCAGTTGACAGGAAAAGTCTAACGTTTGCATTTTGCAAGCAATGGAGGTGTTAATAATAAGTTAAACAATTATTATGATCTATCTATGTTTACGGAGCATTAATTATTTTGTTAATCTTCAGACTTTTTTGTTTAGGCAAATATGCATACTTTTCGTGTTGTTTTCAGATATTTTGATGTATATTTGATTCTTCATTCCAGTTGTTAATTAACAGTATGTTAAACAAATGAAAGGCCTATATCCCTTCAGTGAAGGTTCATACTATTTTATTATTACAGCTTCCTTTTCAAGCTATTTATTTTTGTAAAGTTTTTATCTTGGACATGTAATTAACATTTCAGATGCTGCTGTCTTTGAGATTGTCTGTAATACAAATTGTCAAATAAACCAATGCAAGCCAATGTTTTGCAATCCATTTTTAACATTGTCCATCCAATTACACTAGCAACCAATCATATTGCAATTTTCAGTCAATGTGTAAAATGTAAGTTAATGATTTCCAGCCTAGATACAAGACTCATTGAAAAAAAAAAAAAGAAATCCAGAAAAAACGAGTAGAATATAAGCAACTATAAAAATAACACAAACAGGTGATTAAAAATAAAAAAACGGTGATTTCAAAATGAATCTACATCACATTTGATTTTACTAGAAATACACAGGTTTAGACATTCATATATTCTTTCAAATCTATTTTCTTAATAGAATACCAGTCTTCCTATGTACAGTGTGCAGTACAGTTAGAGATGCGCGTTGCATTGTGGGACATAAATAAAGCGCATTAAGGACAACGGGGAGCACAAAGGAATGATAACAGCTTATTTCAAAACTTTTAATACCAAGTTGTTGTAATGACTGTACACTGGAATATACATTGAAACCCGTAGTTTTGCGGCGGTGGCTATCCATTCCACCAGAAACCCATGAAATGTAAGTTAGCGGACAAAAACGGCAGCGATAGCTAGCGAGCTCCGCTGCCTGAAGTCTCGGCGCTTTTTGTGCTGTTTTATCGCCCAGCTGAGAGCTCTGAAACCACCGTGTAGGATCCCTGAAACCGAGGCCCATCTCATAACACAGGCCCCAACCTAGAAGGTAAATGTCATAATGTAGTTATTATACAACCGTTATGTCGGTATTAGGACTAATACTATTGGTTCTAGGCCAAGGCTAGCTGGTTTGGTGTTATGTCAGCTAGCCATATCTTGGTAGCTAACGCTAACTTTGTTGTGGTGGATAACGCATTAGGATAACGTCGTAAAATAACTAGTATGCTAACCAAAGCCAACTAACGTAAATTGATTGCACATTTTTTCGTTCGTCGATGTCGAGAGGTAATTAGTTAATAATATTAGTGTAGTTTCAGTGTACCATTTGTGTTGAATTTCACTGACAAGCAGTGGATGGCCCGCTACAAGTTGAGAACGTCTCGACACTAGTGTGTTGATGTAAACACAGTGAAAGTACTATGTTATGAGCCACGCCCCCTTTCTCCTATCATCACGAATAATAGCAGACTTCACTTTTTGAGTGTGTAGTGACTTTCTTTCTTTCTTTATTATTGGCGTTATCGTGTCTGGCACTAAATGTATTTGCGTGATAAAACAATTACAACATTGACAAATGTATTTAGAACTATAATCCGCATACGCAAACGCAAATTCCCATAAGCTGAGTTGAGTTTTATAATGTCGTAAATCATTCCAGCAAGACTCCCAACTACACAACTACATTAATTCGCATTGCTAAAAAAAATTACTATTAATGCAATAGTTATTTCTACTCCACTTATCCCTATAATGATGGAAACACAAAGATACAAGATCTATAACATAAGATACTGTATGTTTAAATATCACCCCCATATCTGTGTAAAATGTATGCACTTCATAGGCTGGTGCATGTCATCTGAAATATTGCAGACATATATATGGATATGTGTAAACATTTAAATATTTTACTAAAAAGATTGTAGAGACTACTAAACAATAAACAATATTTTAAATATGTTCTATTACCCTTGGTATTCAGTGTATCAGGTTAGGAACTCTCTCTTTATTTCATCCTTGCTCTATAATTCACATTGCCTCTCCTGGGCCAACATAGCCCGAGAGTATTTTCCCCTATTCTGCGTCTGCGTGATGGGGAATGAGCTCTCCCTCCAAGAGCCCCTTGAGTTGAGCTTTTGTTTGATGGAAAATCTCATGCCTCAAAGGATCCACGTGTCTCAGAGACAGCTGTTCTGCATCCTGTAGTGCGTTGGCCTCCACATGGATCTGGCTCACTGCGCCTTGCATCTGCTTTGATTGTCGTTACATAACCTGCCATTTTGTCCTCCATGCTGTCTGCCATGCTTTTTACTGCCTCTCTCCTTCCCTTGCCCTCCGAGAGCACCTTTCTTGCTCTCGCCGCCCCCAACGCCAACTGTCGTCTGCAGTTGTCTCATTTATTCATCCCTCTCTCGCCACATACTGTAGGGCTGTGCAGTTAATTGGATTTTAATTGTAATTTCAATTTCGCCTCCTAACGATCACAACAACAGTATAATCGATTATTTTGCACAATGCGTTTTGCAAGGAGGCCTAAACTCTTATTTTTGTGTTGTGTGTTCTGAATGACATGCACACGGGTTCTGCGGCAAAGTTATTAAGGGGAATTTCACAGTTGAAGGTGTTTTCACTATTGATTTGTTAATTAAAAAAAATGTATTCAGTAAATGTTAAATAATTGTGATAAAATTGACCAAAATAATTGAGATTCAGATTTATTTTATTTTCATAATCGAGCAGCCTTGCTGCAGGGCATTTAATCTGAAAGTCAATGACATCTGTTGTCTTTCACCTCATTCCTGAATTTGTTCATTGCTTCATTATGTCCCAAATAACAACAGGCCAACAAAGCAGCATCCAACATATCAGTTTCATAACAGTTCCCTTTGCATTTTAAGATCGAAACTGAACCTTTTTCCATTTGGTCCCCACAGCAGGCCGTCCATCTAAGCCACAGACAAGACCTCAGACTTTCAGATGGGGGTCAAAACGTTCACCCACAGTTCGCCGTCCCACAGCCAGGAGATGCTGGAGAAGCTCAACGCACTGCGCAGCGAGGGACACCTGTGCGACGTCACCATTCGCGTCCAGGACAAGCTCTTCCTGGCCCATAAGGTGGTGCTGGCCTGCTGCAGTGAGTTCTTCCGCTCCAAGCTAGTGGGCCGGCCGGACGAGGAGGACAAGTTCGTGTTGGACCTCCATCACGTGACGGTCAGCGGGTTCACGCCGCTGCTGGAGTACGCCTACACCTCCAGGCTGTCAATCAGCACAGAGAACATCATCGACGTCCTGGCGGCCGCCAGCTACATGCAGATGTTCGCCGTGGCGAGCACGTGCTCCGAGTTCATGAAGTCCAGTATCCTGTGGACGGCCAGCAACAACAGTGGCGGCAGCGCTGGCGGTGGCGTGGTCGTGGACAAGCCCCACGAGTCGGCCCCGGAGAGCGCCTCGTCCAACTGCGCCCTAACGCCGCTGGACGGTAGCCTGTCACCCGTGTCGTCCGACTGCAGCATGATGGAGCGCAACGTGCCGGTGTGCCGCGAGTCGCGGCGGAAGCGCAAGAGCTTCGGGACGACGGCGGCGTCATCCTCGCCCGAACGCCCGCTGAAGTGCCCGGCGCAGATGGTCGCCACGTCTCCGCAGATCCCCAACCCCTCCCCTTCCTTCTCCGACGCGGCGGCCCAGCCCATGGAGTCGTCGCTAGCCTTCCCGTGGACGTTCCCCTTCGGCATCGACCGGCGGTTCCACTCCGACAAGGCCAAGCTCCCGGAGAGCCCCCGGTGCCTGGAGCAGGCCGCGCCGGGGCCCTCGGAGGTGGCGGTGGGCCGGCGCTTGAGCGACTTCCTGACCTGCGAGAGCTCCAAAACGGCGTCGCCATCGCCGGCAACGATGACTGCGGAGGAGGAGGAGGATGTGAGGGTGAAGGTGGAGCGGCTCAGCGACGAGGAGGTACAGGAGACGTCCTCGCAGCCCGTCAGCGCCTCCCAGAGCTCGCTGAGCGACCAGCAGACTGTGCCGGGCAGCGATCAGGTGCAGGAGGACCTGCTCATCAGCCCACAGTCGTCCTCCATAGGTGAGGCTTCCATCTCCAGGGCTAACCATAGCTTACTGAGTTACTATTATAGAACAGTGCAGCCACAGAGAAGATGGAAGAGACCACTACACATGTTTTTAAATTCAACAGTATATACTGTAAATGAAACAAATATATAATACGTGGAAAGATTCTCTAAATAATATAAATCTAAAAATGTGTGTATTACATGTAAATAATATGTGTAAATAGTGAAAATCTGACGTCTCTTAATTTGTTCCGCGGCTGTATATAAACCGGCCATAACACCTTAATAAAACCTCTGATTTATAGGGATGTAAACGATATCAATGTACGCATGTACGCGTGAAGTCATTGTAGCAGCACGCAATCACTTTGACCTTATGTTTTTAGTCTGTATTGTTGCATATCCGCAGCAATAGCCTGCTTGTTAGCAGTAGTCGAATGTTGTATGCTAGTGGAACGTTGTATGCTAGTGGTGCTGAAGTGCTTATCCACACATTTGGCTGATGCCATGGTAAGTTAAATGTTTGAAGTGCGTCCAGAGACATATCCCACTCCAGCTGATCAATGTCGGCGTACAGAACGGCACAAATCGCTATCCGTTGACCGCGCTAACGGGGCTAAATAGTCTATTAACCGTTCACAGCTAATAGACAACTGATGTACTGTTGTTAAACATGCCCTCTAGAATGTCTGTTCCACTCGAGTAGTAACGCAAGACTGTTTTGTAACCATGTCATATCCAGTAGATATCGTCATGGCGGGATGGGGACATTGTTTTATCGCGATATGACAAATACTCGATAAACCGTTACATCCCTACTTGTGATTTATCACCACCACCAAGCCTGCTTACTTAGTGGGCCTAGGTTTGCCCCCAGGCCACCATGTATTGTCATCACGAATGCCATGGAAACAGCTGCTGTGTGGGTAAATAGCTCTCTCTCTGTCTCCTCCTTGGGAACAGGGTCGATGGATGAGGGAGTGTCTGAGGGCTTGCCCTCCATACAGAGTACGTCTAATGCCGCAGGACATGCAGAGGATGACGAAAGGTAACACGATTTGTTAAGACTTGCACTCAGGCAGTAAGCAAAGGGGAAATATACGGTCACAAATGGCATCCACAGCTGTCTGCAGCACACCTGCTCAGATCATCACCATTTGTCAAAGGTGCCTTTTCTCGACGCGCTCCATGACGCGTTCGCCACCGGCGTTCATGTCGTGACGAAGGTGCGACGATGACTAAATGAGCGCACGTGCCGGTGCGTGGGCCGCGTTGGGAGTTGTTTCAGCGTTATTTTCAAGAACAAATACGATGAACCTGTGGATAATGAGTCTCCCTGTCATGTCAGCGGTCCAAGTCCTCCAGCGCTCTCCAGCACTTGGAGAGCGCTGGAGACAACAGACCACAATCAGGATGGGACATTAATATTGCCCCCCAGCCAGAAAACATAACCAGCATAATTAAACAAAGTAAACAGTGGGAGTGAAACGGGATAAAGCATATTCTGTACCAGAAGTAAAGAAGGAGTTTATTCCTTTTGTTTTGAGTAGACTATCAATGGCCAGAACAAAAAGCACAAAGGGATATAGTTTTTTATGCAGTTTTGTCATTATAATTTTGCATTTTCAGCGCAGTGATTGCAGTCAACTGCTTTACGAAGATTTAAGTCAGCCTATTCTGTGTTCCTGCTGTAGGCTGGAAGGCATCCAGTACCCGTACCACCTCTACATTAGCCCGTCAGCACGTCCTGGCACCAATGGTCCGGACAGGCCCTTCCAATGTCCGACCTGTGGAGTCCGCTTCACACGCATTCAGAATCTGAAACAGCACATGCTCATACACTCCGGTAGGTTCACCGCACAAGGGGAAGTACTGCTGGCTTCAGAGATTGTGAATTCATCACTGTTGTTAGATAACCCATTGCATGGAACACCAAGTACCCATTGATTTAGTCTGGCATCACAGTATATCTCCTATTTTATATATATCCTTTTACTTCTGAAGGCAAGGAGGGCGATGTGAGGACATTTTGTACTCATATTTTATCGAGGAACTGTGCTAGGTCTTTGCTCTCCAGATGCAACACTCATGCACATCATAGTTGAGGACATTTTTCACATCTCATCACCACACAGGTAAACAGTCTGATTATCTGTTATCCATAACAGTTGTAGCCTAGCCAGTATCGACCTGGAGAATGGTTCACCGCTGTGTATATTTGCTTTAGCTGTGCTGTGTTACAGGCTGTGATAGCTTTGTGAATGAATTAGATAAATGAGTCTTTCCAGGGCATTCCAGGGAGCGTTAATATGGAAAACAGTCAGGGGTCTGTTATAGGGCACACACACTTGGCACGCACACATGCGCGCACACATGCACTAATACACATGGGAACATTTGTTGCTGATGTACAAACCAACTCAGTCTTGATTCCCTCTGCTGCCCCCTGCAGGTATTAAGCCTTTCCAGTGTGACCGCTGTGGGAAAAAGTTCACACGGGCCTACTCCCTAAAGATGCACCGGCTGAAGCACGAAGGTAAACGCTGTTTCCAGTGCCAGATATGTAGCGCCACATTCACGTCCTTCGGTGAATATAAGCACCACATGAGGGTCTCCCGACACATAATCCGCAAGCCGCGGATTTACGAGTGCAAAACGTGCGGCGCCATGTTCACCAACTCTGGCAATTTAATTGTACACCTGAGGAGTCTGAACCATGAGGCATCCGAACTAGCAAACTACTTCCAGAGCAGGTGAGAAGTCCGGGGGGCTTCAGTCCCTCCCCCCCACCCCCCACCCACCCTCCACCCTTTCTCCACATTATTTATCGTAGGTCACACCTGGATCAGAGAATACCTCATCAGGTAAACCTCCCCTCCTTGTATGGAGTTTTTCCCACTTCCTACTATATATATATACAGTATATACTATATATGTATGATTCATTTTGGGGGGTTATTCATTTGTGTATATATGTATGTATGTATGTACAGTATGTATGTATGTATGTATGTATGTATGTATGTATGTATGTATGTATTTGTTTTGGTTTGGGTTTTCTCAAAAAAAAAAAAAAAAGTTGGAAAACTATGAAATGTTTCCAATGTGAGTCCTAGAGAATTGTGATGCTTAGCTTTGTTTCTCTATCTCCCTTTAACTCAAAATATATCTGGTGCCTGCTGATATGTTCTCATCTAGTTATATATAACTCTAGTCATGTGATCTCAAGCGTACTCAAAATAATAAATGAGCTAACTCACCTCATACAATGATTTTAAAGCTACACGTTTTGAATTCACATTACAAAGCATTTGGCAATTCTGGCAAATTGAGTGAAAATGATAAAAAAATTCTGAAAGCACAGCAATCAGCGCTCTATCTTAAAGCCAGAACACATTTTGGTAAATCGACTGCATTTATATAGAGCAGTGTTTCCGCTATGTACATACATTTATGGCGGCCCGTCACGGTTACATCATGATTGCCATTCCTTCAGAATTGTATGAAATATCATGAAGATTCGTGACAATGCGTTGCACAGCCCAGTGTGTGGGAGTAGCCTACAGCATTTTCCCAGGCTGTAAAAAGATCGACAGATGATAGCAACATTACCGGAGAACTAGGAAAAAAGTTTAATTTAATGAAGTAGTCAGTTGTCACCCAAAGGGGCGGTGCTCTCTCATGCATGTTCTACCTCGCCTAAACATTGGCGGCCAAGCCACCAATAAATCGAACACACTCCAGCTACCCACCGGACTCGCATTCAGTAAGCTAATGACTCTTTTACTTCACCTGTTGAGGTCATTCGTGTTGTTGGTTCATGTGTTAAGCGTCATTTACAGCGTAACGTTACAACAACTGTAACAAATCAATGTTTATTGTTCTGCTTGTGGTTCAGCATTTAGGCTAATTCTTGTTCGTCTGCGCTTGTAGACTGGTACTGGGCTACTCTGTTGGTACTCAAATCATCCTTCCAGCAAATAGTTTCGATGTTATGCTATAACGTTAGCTTGGTGAATCACATAGCCCGGTAAATTCAATAAACGTCAGTAAAATAGCCTAATTGCCAACGAGGTAAGACGTAGAGGGGCTAAAATTTCAATGTTTTGAATGTGCATTTAAATTTTAACATGACTAAAAATCTTACTGAAACACAGCCTATGCAATATTAAATGTGCAGAAGTTTATAAATTAATTTCAATGTATTATTGTATCATTGACGTGAATAGTGCCTGCAGTGCCATATTTAGAGGTTACTGCTCCAAACAAAAAACATGATGAGGACAGAAAGGTTGAGTTGATCTACAGGAGCCTTTAGGCCTGCATTATATTCAGTTATATTCCTTAAGCCTATATAAAGATACCTTTACCATGAATGGATAAATGGAAAGGCACAAACTGCTGCTTGGAAATCCACCAGAACGCAGGAAATTAAGTGTTTGACACTCAAACATTTCTGGAGAAACCCTGTGACCAACCCCTTCCCCCCCCACCCCACCAAAAGCACCAAAGCGCTTTACATTATTTGCCTCACATTCGCCCATTCACACAGTGTGATCACACACACATTCATACACCAATGGCAACGTCAGCCATGCATGGAGACACCTGACCACTGGGAGCAGTTAGGGTTAGGTGTATTGCTCAAGGACACCTCGACACTTGGTGAGAGGTAGCGGGGGTTCGAACCAGCGAGTTCTTGATCACCTATCGCCCCGCTCTACCCACTGGCGCCACTTGCCACTGTGTTTTCATCCGCTTTCATTCGGCAGCATGCAGTGTGTACATTTTATCTTTTCTCTGCTACCTGCCACAGTAGGTAGTCAGATTTGACCAATATGTGTGAGTAAACACACAATGCCGAATTGACCTTTCCCAAGCCCCGCCCCTTTTTGCATTTCCTCCAATAACAGTTGAGCATTTTTTGAATCTGACGGAATCATCCGTCAACTGTCTTTTTTGCTGTAACAGCTTTCTATGGTGTTTTGCCCTACCTAGTTACAGTAACTAGGTAGGACAAGTGAAAGGGGTGGGTTTTGGGAAAGGTCAATTGGGTTCACAATGTCAAGGGGACCCCCTAGGCTGAATAATGACTCATGAGGAACTCATTTACATTTGCAGCATTTAGCAGACAGGTTTTATTCAAAGTCAAACAGTACATTTGTCATTAGTAGAAGAGACTAGGGCTGTTGTGCAATTACTCACATTTTAAACGTGATTTCAATTTTGTCTACTACTACTACTACTAACAATTACAAAAACAATATAATCGAGGAAAAACTATTATTTTGCACATTACTTTTAGCAAGTATATTTTTATTTAGTCTTTTTGGTCTGAATGACATGCTCATGCTCACTTTTGCCCATTACAGGGTGAAAGTGAAATGTAAACGTCAAAAGTATTAATTAAGAGACATTTCTCAGTTGAAGTGGTTTTCACTGTTAATTTGTTTAACTGTTTTTAGGTGCAGTAAATGCAACATCTTTCTTAAGTCATTGAGTAATAGTATTAAATAATCATGATTTGAATATTGACAAAAAATTATCATTATTACTTTTTCCCTAACCGAGCCGCCCTAGAAGAGACCATAAACCAATTGTCTTAGCAACCAACATTCTTAGGATAATGACAGCAAAATGTAGTCAGGGTTAAATACAGATTTGCTGATTCTTTTTGTCCAAGGTGCTTTGGCAGATTTTCCGAGGCCATGCGGCACTGCGAGGTGCCTTGCGTGAGCAAGACGTTTCAAGTGTAGTA
>JAODUK010000005.1:3715622-3731106 GCA_027564635.1 Typhlichthys eigenmanni
ACAATCAACATTAAAATTCCTGAGTTTACGAAAAAAATGCATGCGCTGATGGGCTTTCTTACACACCATATCCACATTGGAAGTGGAAGATTTTACTAACTGTGTGTTATATAACATTTTGGTGTGTATCAGCAATCGAAAAAAACTGTAATAAAATATCTTATTAGCATAACAAGGCCTTTATATAACTTTTATAATGATATTATATAAGAATCATTTAGACTACTGTACATTAATAGTATCCTAGTGAATCTGTATGATGTGATCATTCAGATATTCACATTAGCCTATAAAAAACAATTTGCGAAAGGGTTTACTTTACTATTTTGTTTTTTTCTTATTAGCTACAGTATCCTATATTTTCTATGTGACATTAAAATATTCGCACTGTAAAAATGACAAACCAAACATTTGTGAAAAGTTTAACTTTATTATTTTTATTTTATTTATAAGAATACATGAATAAAATACATTAACCAATTGGTTTCCAATTCAATAGCTTGTTTATGTGATAAACATTTAAGAGAAAATACAATTTGTATGATGATTTGATGATAAACCATGCATTTAAATTATGCATTTAAAATAAATTAATTCCCAAAGATATGTTATATAAAACGTATACAATACGATCGAAGCAGGCCTTTAGCCAAAACAAATCTTTAATGTGGCCACTAGATGGTGCACTCCCCATCCCCTCTGACTGTGGAATTCATAAAAGATTTGAGAGCTAGAATATAAATTCATTAAACATGTTTGTGTACTGTCTAAAAAACTATTACTGATTGATAAAGGAGGTATGTATTAGCAGCAATTAAATGTTAATATGAAAATAGATTTTTGGTTATTTCAGGTGGCTATTGAAGGAAAGTGTCAAAATATTATGTTTTCAAAACAGCCCTAATGATAACACAGAGCCTATGTTTCATAAATATTTCCTAAATATTAGGGTAGGAAACGTTCATTATAGGATATTTGCAAAAACTATGAAAATTGCTACTCAATGTAATGTGTCCAGTTTATCATTTTCTATTTGTTTAGTTTACCTATATACAGGAGACATCAGAGTCCTATATTAATGTGTTGTTGACATTCTCTCTGCAAGCTGTTTAATAATAAATATTTCGCATTATGTATCACCGTGTTTAATGTAATCTCTAAATATAATACAGTTATTGGATATTGTTTATGTGTATAGGAAAATGTGTATGGTTTGGTTCATATAGAGATTTGTCAATATTCTCTACTAAAATGCATTTCATAGAGCTTACAAGTTAAACATGAAAGCTTAAAAGCAAATTATTTCAGAACTGGTCGAAATCTTTGGTCATTTATATATAGCCTAACAGGTGATTGATTGCTGTGGCAAGGACTGCACTTGTTCTTGGAGCCTGCGACTTCAAAGATGGCTGCTGCTACCTTTTGCCACGCCCACAACTTTTGAACTTTAATATTGTTTTGTTATACATACAGATAAAACATATGCTGATATATGTTGCTTGTATATTCTGTGGTCTATATGAACCCAATAGCGTTGCTATAAAGTCATAATACGATGTGCGAATATACCTGACCGACTTCTCAAGTGCTTAATGAAGGGGGTGTCATGCCATGAATTGCAAAAAGGAGGATAAAATATACAAAACATTAATATCTTTCGATATAAATGCAAACTATGGTTATATTACATTACTAGAAAGGTTGTAATATGTCTATATGTGCTCATTTTAAGTAAAAAACGTATATTTTTGTGGTGCCTCTGAATATTCAAATTGAAAGTAACGCGCAATCAAATCATTGTCAAATCATTGAGTTCTAGGGGTTTTAAATAGTAGGCATGGAGGGGAAAAATCTCAAACTAATATATGCCCAGCTATATTACAATATTTTGGTATGCTCTGGTGCTGTTTTAAGTCATTTGTCGTGTGATTTTTTTACACTTTTACGAAAATTTCGTTCTTGGCCATTTACTGAGCCAGAAAAGGACGTTGTAGGATCCCATAGGTCTTCTCCCAAGAGCCGTTCTCTTCATCCAGCCAACATGTCAGGTGAGTTTTCATTGAATTTTCATCTGGAAAGGACTATAGCCTCCTGTAACACATATATACAGAAGAGAAAAATAGACATTGTTTAAAACAAAACTATAACACTGTACTTGCTGCTGTAGTAACAAATTAATAATCATAGTGTGAATAACAGAAGAGTTAAACATAATTCTACAATCCAATTTATTTTTAAATACATTTGGACTTTATTAGCATTTCATTTGAACATAATTATAGAGTTGTATCTAGTTTTATCAAATTACAACCGATGTTTTATTGGATATGTCTCATTATTTTAAGAAGGCCTATGCCGTGCTCACTTATGAAATACCTCAAGATATGAGGCTGGTGTTTCCATTATATCTTATTATCGTTAATTGTGTTACTGAAAATGCACCAATAGCTTTTGATAGTGTAAGATATCTTCTGCGTGAAAAGGACGCTACAAATCACCAGGTTTAAGTGGGATGTGTCTGGCATACAGCCTACAGTTTGCTACATTTAAGACAAACGGCAAACTGTATGAATATTTATCAGATGGGATTTAACATCCCCGACTCGCACACCTCTGAACCCCTCCAGAGCTGCAGCAACTGGCCTATTAAATCGCCTATACACTAGCCTATTGGTTGCTTTAAATACCTTTAAATTACATGCATTTACGTGTGGCTTGCCCTTGCTTAATTTTACCAGCCTATTGGTTAACTGTCTTAGTTTAAACCAAATACAATAGGCTACTTATTCAAAGTAAGCATGCAGATTAGTCAAATGCAAAGGTATTTATTTAAAGTATGGCGTTTGGGTGCTATTTTCTCGTAGGAATCCAATGATTTAGGTCTACATGTTAAATATAGTGTTGTCTACATATGTTAGACAGGCTCTACGCTTTCGTTTAATACTTATGAAGTGATAACGGCAAAACCGAAATTTGAATGGTCTAAAACAATAGGCCTACACATAAAGGACATAAATTATTCTATAGGCTACTTATGGTTTATGCTGACAGTAATGTTATAGCCTATCTAACCGTCGCAAACGTAACCCTTGGCCTATAATATGTTATCGAATACAACTGTTGGCTAGTATATACCAAAAAAAACCTACATTTTAACGGAGTTATGCAGTTTATGCAGTTTTTCGTCAGGAACTTGCCTCACATACTATATCCAGTCTATAGACTTTATCTTCGCTCGCATAATGATTATGATCGCGAAATTATGATTTTTAAACAGCTATGGTAGCCTGTTCAAATAATTCTGTCCACTGTGATCTGAAATATACACTTACTTTATGTATTTTGCACCGATTTCCTTTGTTCCTGATCTGGGCGGGGTAGCATGGTTGAGGCGCACACTCCGGAGAGTTCCATATAAAGACTGTCAGAAAACCTCTGTAAAGACATATCCCGGATCTTGGAGCGGTAGTAGCCTGCGCCACGCCAGGCACGCAGTGGCGCTCGCCAAAGCCCCGGCATATAACCTTTAGCCTAAAGTGTCAACGGATTTTATGCGCGGTAGCATTAACACCACAATAGAATAGGCTAGTGATTGAAAACAGTATAGGCTAATACAATAAAATGTGTTTATTTCTTATTTTTCAATGTTATCTGAATCAATTAATCTAGCAGTTTTACATTCTTGAACAGATTTGTGGCCAGTCACACACTTTTATTGAATAATAATAAACTATTAAAAAATCTAAAAGACAGAATGTTGGAGGTATTTGGTGAGATGTACTACATGTCTCGTATAGCCTATATAACCTCCTGTTGATGTCTGTTTAGTAAACATGAATACCACGCTGCTCTGCCTTGTCATGCAGATAAGACCAGAGTGTACCAGGGCGTGCGTGTCAAAACGACGGTCAAAGAACTGCTGGAGCTCCACAGAGCTCGAGAAGCAGACATTAAGAAGACCCAAACGGTAACTAAATATTCCCATGCCTTTTCCTTTCCCTCACGTGTGTCAGTCTTTTACTTCCTTATAATGTCCATCGAGACTGTTCCAAGTTGTGCTAAACTTTCCACGACAGGCGCCTCCTCCTCTGGGTCCGCGCAGGTCACACATAGGATTCTCACTGACATGCAAAGTTATGATAGTAATAGTCCCACTAAAGTTACATTACAAAGAACACAAACTATTTACGGAAAATCAATATTTTATTTACCTGGCATAATAAACAGATCATATGTTTTCACCAAACAGTTGTCACAAAAAAACAGTTCACTTTATTGAAACCATTATATTTTATGTTAAATAGTTCTATATAAACATTAAAATTATTTAAAATGGTTGAGGAGGTCGAGAAATGTTGTGGCATGCTTTGAAAGCATGTGACAACATTTCTCGACCTCCTCAATAATTTTAAATAATTGTAACGTTTTATAGAGCTAATTAACATACAATATAATGGTTAAATTTACGTACACACATTACATATTTCGTTTCAGTGGCATTCATGTAGCCTAAAAGATATAGCGAAATACAACACTTGCATATACAAAACGAGAGATTGGAAATATCCTGTATGAAATAACTAACTACATTTTCTTTGTCCTTTCCCTTGCTTATTCTCCTCCCATCTTGTGAAATGAATAGATAGCCCAGAGCTTCGTGGATGTTCAGACCCTTTGTGCTCCACCTTATCAAGGTAAGTCCACAAAAATTTTTTCTTGAACTGTATATGGGTCACAAGAAATTAAATAACGTGCACGTGGAGTACAGTACACCGAGATTTCGTGTGTTGTGTTCCATTTCCAAGCTTCCGAAATGCAAAATGAATTGGCTATCACGCACTGGAAATCCCCAACTGTGCAAATATGGGCGTGTGAGCCATAAATCCATGCGGATTAAAATCCAAAAACAACTGCACATAGCCTACACGACATGTAAAACAGAGCAACCTCTGACCCATAAACCAGTAAAGTACTAGACTACTTACATGACAGACCCATCAACTTATAGGCTAAATATCTAACTTTGATAGCAAAAGGTTCACGGTTTATGCTCAGGCTATTTATAAACGTACATTGAAATGTGTTGGTTGATGGAGTCGTGACATCACATATGACCCTGAACTTATGCGCTCATCGTCTTCCTATCCTCCGCCCCCCTCCATCCACAGCCAGCTACAGCGAGGCAGCCTCCGTAGGCCTACACTCCGGAGCAACAGACAACTTCAGCAGCGTGCGAGGCCTGCCTGAGCCGCCGGTAGCCGCTTTCCAACCGGGCGGCGCAGCGTGCAGCGGCGTCCAGATGCTGCAAGAGAGCGCGTTCGACAGAGCCTGCTTCGTGGACTCGATAGTGCCGCCCGCTGAGAACTATTGTGACCTTGGCAGCAGCAACTGTTGCGCCTCCCTGAATCCACCTCCCAGCTTTGCGCTGCCGTGGTCTCAACACTTCTCATCTGACGCAGAATATTACAACAATAGCATGGTGAGTAGTTATAGCCTAACCCATCTGTCTGTGTGCACTGTGTCTTGTCTAGCATCGTGTTTCAGGCAGGTGTGACCGAACGACAGAATGCCTGCTCAACTCAATGTTTTGGTGGGTTTGTTTCAGGCTCCCCCGTCTCCGTCGGAGTCACTGAAATTCCCCAGCTCAGTTGACCACAACAGCTACTCTCCCCAGGAATCATTCTCGTCTTCGTCTTCGTCATGCTACGACTCGCCCACCAGGATGGAGTCCTTTCACAGTCACAGCGCCCCCTCAGAACATTTTCACTATCACCACTGCAATCCCCACAACTGCTATTGTGCGTCCCAGTGTTGGTCCGGCCAACAGGACAGCCAGGAGTACGCACAGTGCTACGGTCCCACAGAGTATTCACACACCTACCCTGTAGAGGAGTACTATTTCAAGAGGGATTTGCTGTTCTCTTCAGAAATGTGCTATAATGTATTATGACGAGGGCATGGCAGAATTCTGACTATGTAAATAAAAAGCACTGCACAAAGTAATAATAATAATAATAATAATAATAATAATAATAATAATAAATAAATAAAAATAACAGTCGCTTTACATTTAAGCGCCTATTCTGATTGTTCATGTTTTTGTTGCTGTTGTTTGTTTTAAATATGAAAAAAATCCTGCCTGTATTTTTTTAGTAGCCTATGATACAAATGTTTGTACCTTATTTTTTCACATGGAGCAATAGGTTTTGTTCGACCTAATTTCATAAATAAAGACAATAAAATAAGGTCGTGCCCATTCATTTGTTCTTTCTAGCGATTGTCGGTCGTTTATCTAATTATTCGATAGCTAGGTCTACAAAAGTCATGAAATCAAACATATTTGCAGTATATCAGATGTAGAATGCACTTGGGACTGGGGGGCACTGAAATAATCAGTCTGCTGATGTATATCGTAAACACTGTATTTATTGTTTTTGTTATGTGAATACATCTATCAATATAACATAATAATATATACATCATCAAATCTCCAATTTATTTTTCTACAGTTTAATATTTAACATGAGATCAACCATGCCTAATGTCGAAATCCACAAATTGTCCATGGCTTTTGTCCTCAACATCAGTAAACCTATGTTCTTACAGCTTAACCTTCATGGTAAATTATTAAACTCCAAGTAATAAGGAAATTAATGAGTGTCACACACCGACCGAATATACTGCCTGCAGGAACTAATACGGTTGTCCGTACAGCGCACTCTGCTTTTAACTTTGCGAGGCAGCTGGCTTCGTGATATACTGTAATAATCATGCGAGAATCCATCATGCCAGGCTTCATATTATGCGTTTGAGGTGGCCTACAGTACGCGAGGACCAGTGGCGAGGACCAGTGCGCCACCTACTGGCAGCTCCCGTGTGTGGTTTAGGTGTGACGTTAGCTAGATGGTGATACACATATGGTTAATCCAATGCCGATTTTTTGAAAGCGCCCACCCTTTTTCCCAAGCATAGACATGTTTGCATCTCAGCCTATATCACAGTATCAACTACTCTTTTCTGATTTGTGAGGGTCTAACAGGACAAATGTAGATAGCATACAGTATGTGTACTGTAGCATTAGGCTTCTCTGTAACTACAAATCCAACGTGGGCCTTTCATTCATGATGAAATATTTAGAGTTACATTGGGAGTTTTCCCAAAATGGTGGAAGCTCAATATCAAAGTGCACTAGATACTGCATTTTACAGCCGTAATCAAACTAAAGCACACTCCAAGATAACATTCTCTCAGTCTATTGAGAAACACGGATCTTTTATTGGATGTTCTGAATGGTTTCTCCTAAACCATCCCTATAGGTGAAAATGAGAGACAAAGCCAATACAAACAGGCACATTACCTATAGAATTTGTACTATCTGCGAACACGTTTTAATTCAAGTCACATGACTATGGGTGTCCATGCCCATTCAGAGCGTCTCATATGGGCCAGAACGCACAGCATTTTGTGTTCAGGATCGAGTAAGTTGCCAAAAATCATTTATATACAATTTTGTACATAACGTGATGTTGAGAAATCATTTATATAGCTTAGAATTAGCATATTTCGATAAATGTCTGGAAATGGCAATGGTTTAAAGAAAATAATGTATTTCACATGAATGTTTTGAGAATGATTTTTTTCTCAATTACCATTTGAATGACACTGAATCAACATGTTTGACCTTACAATATCTGAGGGAGATAAGTCAATTGTTATTGTTACTTACATACACCTGCCACTTAATTTAGTACAACATATTGGTTGGAGCTCCTTTTTCCTTCATAATTGGTTTAACTTTTTGCGGCATAGATTCAGGTGCTGGAAACATTCCTCAGAGATGTTGGCCATTCTGACATAACACAGTTGCTGTAGATTTGTTGGCTGCAAATCAATTATGCAAATCTCCAGTTCCATCACATCCCAATGGTGCTGTTGGATTGAGATCTGGTGACCTGCAGAGGACATTTGAAAGCGGTGAACTCATTGTCCTGTTCATAAACCAGTTTGAGATGATGTGAGCTTTTTTGCCATGGCACGACATCTTGCTGGAAGTAGTCAATGATAGAAGATGAATACACTGGTGAAAAAGAGATGGATACGGTCAGCAACAATACTCACGTAGGCCGTGGAATTGAAACGATGCTCAAACAAGGGGTCCGAAGTGTGCCAAGACAATATCCCTCACACCATTACACCACCAACAGCAGCCTGAGCCTGCCGGTCTTGTATCCATGTTCCCTGTGTTTTCTGTTCTCCAGTCCGGCTCTTCTGTTCCCCCGGTTGTCTTGTCCCATTATCATGTAATTGTCTACACCTAGTTCCCCTCAGTATTTATACCCTATGCTTTCCTGTTCCTGTTGCCGGAGTGTTAGTTTGCTCTATTAGAGCCCGGTCTCCTCCGTGTTACACTTATTCCCCTGGCGCTGTATTTGGAGTCTGTTGTTTTTCTGGTACCGACTTCTGTCTTCCCCTGATGTCGTCTTCAGTTACCACCTTGTTGCTGTTAGCTGTTCTCGTTGCCAACCTTTGGCCTGTACCCTGACCACGAATGTCGTTGTCTTCTACCGTACCTACCCGTGCGTCTTGCCTCCGGCTGTCCTGCTTTTGGGTACGCCCTGCCTCCCACCGTAACAGAACCGTTGATCCAAGGTGCAGGATGGATCCAGGCTTTCATGTTGTTTACACCAAATTCTGACCGTCAGCGATTCTGGAGAAATATTGTTCACATTTGAAACTGATTGAGCTAAAAAAAAAAAAACACCTATCCCTTCAACGCTATAAGATGCTCCCTCAGAAGCTCCGCCCCCCACATTGGACACACATTGCCAAGGCCAGGAGAGTTTTGTGTGGTGCGGTCTGCACCACTTTGTTTGCGTTTCCATTTGCAGAGCCAGGGCTGTATAGAATCACCATATTATCTTTTCAGTGCACACACAGAAGAGACGTGTAGCGGACTCTGAGGAGAAATGCACTTAATCTGACAAAAAAAGTGTATTGTTTTCCAATCGCTGAATACACCTTTAAATTACACAGAATAGACCTTATTTTGGATTTTCAATATCATTAGATTACACATTGGGGATTGAGGGCAAACTACAGAATATACATACAACAAACAAGCAGAAACCATAAAATGAATATGATTCACATCACTTTATAGATATCCCCGGGCTTGAAATACTTTACCAGAATTGCCGATACCTCCAGTCAGGTAAATGCAGGAAAACTGTATATAAACAAAAGTACAGTATGTATTTACAAATATATAACTTCATTTATTGGTAATTGGTAGTCAATAAATGCACATATTTACATTTAAAATAGAATTTATAGTGTACTTTTAGTATTTAAGCTTTTTAGGAACTATTTTGAGGCTCAGTTGCTGTGAAAAAATTGTTCATTGGAATGAATGGAGATGACACAACTCTCTCTTTACATGGCTCTGGGTAGGACTATTTGTTGATGCTTCATGACTACTGTGCTCACAGTGGTCTCATTTTATGTTTTATTTGATGCATGAAGACAAACATCTGGACCTTGACGATTTCATGAATCACAAGTGGGAGTGGCATAGGAACCCATGCATGGTTTATTGTCTGTGAATATAAATGGGTTAGTGTCAGAGTTCTGATAGATTTTCTTCTGAGGTTAACAAACATTGCTTAACATGGTTTATAAGGTCAGCCTTATAAACCTACCACTGCAGCCACTGCAGCAGTTTCTCATATTTTTACTACATTTTAAATATGTTTTATATATTTTTTCTATTACATTTACAGTAATTTTAAAGAATGTGCAGTGCTCTTTCATTTTTCCACGGCTGTATATATATATATACACACACAAACTTTATTATACCTATTAAATGACATGTCAACCCATATAATACATTTACAGAACTACTTTGTTTGAAGTTGCAGCATAAACAGACTCAAGCTAACTTCAAATGCTTAGATTTAAAGGCAGGGTATGCTATTCACGAAAATGCTTGTTAAAGGTATAGCTATTGCAAGTACTGTATGCTAAAATACTTTTTGTGAAATTCACCAAATATCTCCTTGCATTTCGCTAGCTTACCTTTCTGTGTGCATGTTTAAAAAGTAATCCCATACCTACACAGCCCTGGCTCCATAAATAGCAACATAAACAATGTGGCGAACACTGCTCACATCAACAAACCGTAGTAATACACTTTGCTTCACAATGCGCTTTGATGCATGCAGCCGCACAGCGGAGGTCCACAGAGGTTCACAAAGTTCCACAGAGGGATATTATTTTAATTAGAGATCCGTTAGCAAGCGTTCTCTAAAATGACTGACCCTGCCTTTAACTTCTAACTCAAATCACAACAAAAAAACTCTCCCTTCAATGCCATAGAGTGCTGCCTCAGAAGCTCCACCCCACACAATGGAAAAGCATTGCAAAGCTTATGGTGTGGTTGTTGTGAGCGGTGATCCTATTTACGTTGTGTTCCTATTTACAGAGCTAGGGCTGTGAAGTAGTACCAGATTCTTTTTTTTTCAGCACACACAGAGAACGACAAGATAGAGGAATGCTAGGAGATATTTGGTGAATTTCACTAAATGTGTTGTATCTATAACAATCAGATTATACTGTACCTTTAAGCTTGCATGTTTCTAAGTAGTCACATTCAAAGAAAAAGGTTGCTTCACACGGTTTGTGCTCTTGGCTGCTAAAGTAAGACATTACAGTGTGCCCCAACAGTCTCAACAGTGTCAACACCAGCAACCCTAACAGTTCATACAGGTCTTCACTTTGATCTGATGTTCAAAACAGGTCTGTGCTGGCAATTCTCCTGTTGCTTCAGGGTCAGTTCTGCTTTGTTCAGATCTGCACTATAACGTTGTTAGACAAAGCCTAAGTCCTAATGGCTGACAGTCTGACAGTATGCACTACCTTTATGGCACCTTTAGAGTTACACTACAATGTCCTATCATTTAGCAGAGCAACCAAATATTTATTTTATTTGGTTTATGTTTTACTGTAAAATAAATAAATAATTAGATTATTTTAATTTACAGTATCAGTATTACAGATCATAATTGATTGTTTGCAATTGTGCCTTTATAGTCCAAATGGTTTCCATGCTGGTACACTAGTTTAATAGATGAAGGATCATATTGGGAAAATTACAGAATGTCTGCCATGGCCTAATCTCTTCCCATATGTGCAGTGCTAGAGGGAAAGTTAATTTCTGCCTCAAAGTTGAATAGTGAGTGTTTGGGGAGTGTGAAGCTCTTGTTCCAAAATCCTGTTATTGTGCTAAGCTTGTGCAATCTCATTGGTGCTGAGCCAGCAATTGTGGAAATCCCCGCACTGAAACTTAATAAAGTAATACCTGACCTCCTCTCCATCACCTGCAAGAAAAGAGCCAAATACCACACACCGTGAATTATGTCTGCAGCCATCTCACAGTATTTCTATTGTACCTCCATAGTAGCCAATTGAAATGTTGTGGTGGTTTTGTCATTTACAGTTTACGGTTTACAGTTTACAGTTTACTAATATAGCATTACTAGACTGAACTGAACCTCTGTTTGGCATCGGCTGTCGTGGTGGCCATTTCACCCTAAATGAAAGGCATGGCCAATATGACATTTATAATGTGATTGTTATCTGTAGCTTTGTCGCTGTGTCGAAGGTTTGCCTGGTTTGTCTAAATACAACCAATTGAAGCATGCTATATAGAGTAACTCCATAATATGCATCTGGGAACATGGTTCAAAATTAGTGATTTGATACTGAAATCTATTTCTTTTCGATTTACTACCTGCTTGTATTTCACTATAGCAAATAAAGGAGTGCAATGCTGGCTGCTATATTCTTATCAGAGGGTGTGTCTTTGTTTACACAGACCCATTGGTCCACACATTACACCACCTGGGCTATGGCGTGATAGCAGTCTACAATATCTACAGTATAGACCAATAAGGACACATTTGCAGGAGTGCAGTGAACAGGAACACACACACTCACACACCTTCAATGCAATGTAATTTGCCAACATCATGCAGATAAAGGCGTATATTCATAGTTCAACCATCATGTTAATCTTGCATTTAGTCTTTTGTACATTTATGTCCCATTTCACTTTTCCTAAATGTTTTAGAAATACAGTAGATCACAGTAAAGATGTATTTCTTCAATACAGGATCTGTTATTGGGCCTATATTATCATTCTCTAAAAATATATTTCTGGACACGTTTTTTTCAACCTTAACATTTCAGTTGGTATTAGCATGTCTTAACTTGATTGGCTATCTGACTGGCTGGGGGGATAGCCAGAGGAATCATTATCTTAGTCTCTTGAGAAACACACCATATCTTATTTTGAAATCATGTAACTGTTTTTAGTAAACCACACCTTAGGAGAAAAGAGCTATAGAAAAAGTAAGATAATGTTAAAGATTTTTGTATATCTGCTATCAGGGGGGAAATATGCACATGTTCCTTACTAACATACAGTAACATGAGAGTTAAGTATAGCCTACAGTTAAAGTACAGCTTTTCTAAAATACATTTTTTAAATAAAGGTTAAGCCATACTGTAGCCAGTCTGTAGCTGCCATATTTGGTATCATAGTACTAATGGATATTCATGATGGTCATTCTTGCTAATTTATCTTTTCAAGGGATAGACTGGAGATGAGAATTAGCGTGTACGGCTAAATCTCAGACATTTACATGACCTCTGTTTGGGGCACTATGTTAATGAATGTGTATTGTCCCTAACTAGATAAACATGAACATGAACATGACTGAAATGAAAACAGTATTGCTCTGCGGTCCTCTGCGGTGCCGCCTCAGGTGCAGAAATGTTTTGTTAATATGAGCGGTGTTTGCCACTTTGTTTATATTTCTATTTACAGAGCCAGGGCTGTGTAGAAGTATAATCATTTTTTCAACACGCAAAAAGAACGGTAAACTAGCGAAATGCAAGGAAATATTTGTTGAATTTGGCAAAAGGTATATTAGCTTACATTTAGTCAGATCAATATTGTTGCGACAAAACCGATATACATCGGCCAACTGCCATTGTGTATGTCATATTATTTGCCAATATATGCTGATACCGATGTACGGAAAATATATATACTGTATATCGGTGCATCCCTAGCTAGAAGGATCAAATACCTTTCAACCTAAGATGGGACCCTTCTAATTCCCCGCATGGCAAAACTCTACTAACAGACAGACCTTGTTTCTGGAATCGAGCTACTAACACTAAGCCTCGCCAGACCGTCCTGATCTTGCAAGCTTCAGTTTAATTTTGCTGTGAGAATCAGTCTGGAAAGCCTCAGAATCATTTTGAATGTGCCAATTCTGCCGACAGCGAAAAAGACCAGATGATTCATCCAATCAACTGCCAAGTATTTTTTTGAAAGTACAGCCATTCACAAACAGTTTCAATGTACGGCTCCCCAGATGGACTTGTGACAACAATTCCTCTGGCATGTCAGGTTAACTAACACTAACTACTGGCCTACCATCACCTGTTATGCTAGGCATAGGCTTAGGCATAGACGGTAACAGCCAAACCGGTTTAAATAACTCTAATAACGTTACAGTATGGCAAATAGTTGCACAAACGGTAAATCTAAAAATGTGTTTTATGTGATGTGTTCTCCTACTATTGCCTTAAAAACTATTTTCGGCTCTGATAGGAGCCATAAAGTGTGGTCGTGGAGCCTCAAAGTTAGCCTAAATACTAAAAGTACATTTTACATTTTATTTTAAATGTAAATTGATTAATTTATTGACTTCTAATTACCAACAAATGAAGTTATATATATATATATATATATACACTATAGTCAAACTGTAGTTATTGACCCTCAGCTGCACCACACGCGTGGAAAACATTTTGTATCAGTTAATCCAGCTAAATTAATTATCGCTAGCTAACTTTGATTTGTCATGATTTCAGGGTTGCAAAATGACCTGGTCCAAATTATTCGCCTCCATTTTTGCTACCGAAGACAGACCGATCAAGAGAACCCATCTGTTCTAACAGGGCCAGAAAGCAAGCATCGCAGCAAGGATCGTATGTTTGTGACGTCGGCAGTCCAATGGGTCTATTCCTGCAAGATTGTTATCTCGCAAATGCAGTTGCTTCGCAAAAACGTCACCCCTTCCCACACTTTTTGAGGGACACCACCCGGAGACACCCAACACTGAGAGAAGGCAGTCCCTGCCAAGAACCCCTGCTGGTGTAGTCAAGGTGAGGAGGATCCTAGGGAAAGCATCTACCCCACCAGCACACATGACGTAACCGTGTTTGTGAGTCCGGTGAAAGACAAGCTTCTATACTCTTTAAACTAATAGTCATCAATCAATCATTTCCATCAAGGTTGCTGCTGGGGCAAAAATTATATACAGTAGTGGTGTCATGTTTGCCCAATGACATGCATCAAGTGCAATACGCGAATTTGCACCAAACGTGGCAAATTGACACTCGTGGCTTTCATTGAAACACAGACACACATGCACATGCATACACACATACACACTCGCACGCGCACACACGCAAACAATTTTATTGAATTATTCTTTTGAATGTTTCAATGTTGTAAACATAAAATAAATTTGTTAAAAAATAAAATATAGTGTCACAATAATGTGTGATTTGAATTTAAAGTGTTAATTTGACCTGGAACAAAAAAAAGATGAAGTCAGCTATTATAAACTAATACACTTTTAAATTCAGCAAATATCACTTCATATTTCTTCTGTGTGCACACTGAAAACACAAACAAAGTTGTGCAGACCACACAGAACTATGTAGCCTTGGTTTTGATGAGTTCAAATATCAACAATACTTCCCCAGAATCACTAACAATTTATTCATCAACCCGCCCAATGAAATATAATCACGAATCAAACAAGTAAATGTGTAAATAAGAATAAAATAAATGTATAGTTTTTGCCAATGTACAGAAATAAATGAAAATTACATGAAAAACTACAGTATAGTGAATTACCGCAAACTATGGTCAACCTGTCAACAATTTAATTTAACCAAATAATGATTAAACTGATATTAATTGAGTTAAGAGGGCAAAGCCTGTCGTGCATGCATGGTTTGTTTTCAATAAAAATGTAAGAAAATGTCAACTTGTATTTAAGTAGGCAGTATTTAAGTATTTCATTAACATTGTGATCGACATCAACTATCAGACAAATTGTTTCTTTATTTTTTTTAACCATACTTCCCGCACTTTCTGCTTTTCATGTCAATTTGCTCAATTGTGTCTTCTAAACTATTTCATTATTTGATTCTTTAGGTTTCTTTTTTAACTTAATTGAATGTAGGAAGGAGCCAGTTGAGGTGGAACGGGCATCTAGTAAGGATGCCCCCTGGACGCCTCCCTTGGGAGGTGTTCCAGACACGTCCAGCTGGGTGGAGGCCTCGGGGAAGACCCAGGACCAGGTGGAGAGATTATATCTCCACACTGGCCTGGGAA
>JAODUK010000005.1:3747438-3760716 GCA_027564635.1 Typhlichthys eigenmanni
CGTGTCATCCAAGACATTCCCTCCACATCCAAAGCTTTTAGCATTTCTGGACGGATCTCATCAACCCCCGGGGCTTTTCCACTGTGAAATTCTAATCACGTGTGTAAATGTAAACTAGACATCATCTCTGGTCATAAGCATTACATATTCATACACACAAATGGCAACAGTCTCAATGTTCAGACACATCATAAATTGACATCTTTAGAGGCTTCACAAAACAGACCAAGTCTGCATAGTCCCATCACAGGATGACCAAAAAACATGAAGTAGGCCTACCCAGTACTAGGCTACTCACACTTCTACCACTACTACACACACAGTACAGGCTACTCGTACTTACGACAGAATAGTAAAATAGAGCAACGTACTTGCCATCATTTTTATTTTAAAACATTCAGCTAATATTATTGACCCATACAGATTCAAAGCTGGAGTACAGTGCACAATTTCTAACATTCATGCACCACAATAGAAACTAAAGACATGGGTGGACGACTCTTCCAGTACGAGTAACTCATTCCTAACTGCATGAGAGTTATTCGGCTTCAATAAATGCTAGCACGTATAATCTGTCACTTATAATCACTATAGAGCAGTCATCATCATAATCACTTTATTGCAACCAGAGGCTGCACAGGCTCAAGGTGGCTACCATCCACCACCTGTTGCATACAATTTAGACACAATGGTCCTCTTAAAGCAAGCGTTTGCTTTTCCATAGAAGGGTGGTAAAAATGCAGCCATGGAAAAGTGCTTTACTGAACAGGATGTTACTTATAGGAAAGCACCATTGTGTCACAGATGCACAGTGAGGCTTGATTTTGAGATAGATTCCAACATTGTTTTTTTTTTTACTACTGTGAAATCTCCTCAAATAATTTGTTGCGGTGCAGCCAAAGTCCTTACAGGCAAGTCTCGCAACTCTGTAGCATCTTTGACTTTCTGGACATTTATTTAGAAAGTACTCAATGGCATTAACAGGGAGAGAGCCATAACCACACTTTCAGTGATCATTGGGACATAAGAATTGCACATATATGATTGCGAGTCAATGATAAAAACCATCTTTCACTATTGTGATTTTGTCTCAAAATAAGGTTTAAAAAGCAGTTTCTCCACTTTATCATTCCACATGCATGCGCAAAATTTTGATATTTAGTGAATTAGACAAAATTTTTATCTTATAATAGCTGACTATACCTTTAAAAGCCCTAGCAGGGCCCTGCTCAAAGCCAAATTGCACCTAATGGGATTTCATAATATTAACATTCTACAGAGTCAGCGTCTTGCACACCGCCTACAGTGCTGAGCAGACTAGTGTCACACCAGTCGCGCATGTGTAGGAGGAATGAATAAGTTATTACAGTCTGGAAGAGGGTAGATGGCCATTGTGAAACACAGACACTAACACACACTCGCCCATGTATGACAAGAAAAATACGCGGCCTATATAAAAGAGCTGCCGCAAGATGAGAGACTCAAAGTGTGTGTTGCGTCAGGAGAGAACGGCAGGCTGATGCATCATTGTGAGCCATGTGCTAGGAACACATTAATCACCACCACAGGACATTCACAGTATCGCAACACTACTGGACAACTGTCCACGCCACCACACCGAAAACAATAACAGTGTGGTCATACAGCATCAACAGACCCATCTGGACGATTTTCTAAATCCAGCTCTGGATTTTGAAAATCGGTACCTTACTTCCAAAACTAAATCCCTCCTTAATAGGCAAAAGAGACTAGGAGGGGGACACTCATTACGCCTGCATGTCACACTGCATTGCCAGTTGGACTGGCTGATTGGGGGTTTAAGGAAAGGATTGAAAACGGAAATTGTTTGCCCATATCATTCGTCAATCTAAATTATCCTAGTAACAGCAATGTCAGACTAATGAGCCCATCATCAAATTGGCACCAACTGGATTACCCACTTCTGGAGGATGCAACCACATGATAAGGGCCCCTCGAATGTGACATTTTAAGCTCCCTTGCTGGGGTGATATAGCACAGAATATCCCATATCGTGAACATGAATAACAAAGTGTCTGCTTATTTCCTGGGGCTCAAGTGATATTTCATCTGGTGAGCCTGAGCCATGAGACTCAGAGGGGGGTAGAGTCTGATTTGTCACTTCAACCAAACATTAAGGCTTATGTTGGGAAGGGGGCTGCTTCTGTGACTTCTTTCACTTTCTATTTTGAGACATATGATGTGGCATCATTAAGTGGTAAAATACAGACCGTAAAGGACACACACACTACTAGGAGCTCCACAGTGCTCGGCAGCAGTTCAGTGAGAGGGACAAACAAACATAACGTAAACAGCCTTCCCACAAACACTTTCAGGAATCTTTCATGAATGCAATTTCATGTTCAGCACAGCAAACTGAAATAGTGTGCCAAGAGAAATAGCACACTTCACTCTAAAGAAAATTTAACGCTTAAAGTGCTTGCCGTCACGGACACATTTCGATGTAATTCAAACTGCTTATATTTCAGAAGGATAAGAGCATACATGTGCCAAACAACCTGTAAAAGAAAAATAACTCTTAATTGTGTCAGACTCCAAGATTAACTTTACTTGTAACATCACCCAATTGTGTGGCCTGAATACACTGTGCATGACACCCACCCAGGCGGTTTTGAGAGAGAGGGGGGGACAGAGGTCACAGAGGTCACAGGGTCAAACCCCAGATGGTTGTAGTTTTGAGGTCAATGATGATTCCATCAGGAGGGTATCTTATAACAATAGCGGTATTACCACCATGAGCCAGAGGGAATTCAATCTACTTTCACAGTGGTTACAGAAGGGTCATTTGACCGAAATTGCATTAAAACAACAAGATGCAGTCCAACTGCACGAAATCGCTCATCGCAATCATGGCCATCATACCAATGTCCCAGAGGGCAAAGCATTTAGTGTTTGATGGATGAAAGTCTAGCCGGAATTTCCAGGCTACTGAAACGTGTCTTAAATAGACACCGAATACGATTAACTCCCACATTAATATTCATATGGATGATATAAATACTAAACTAAACTTGCTTGCTCACCTGCTCATGAGACGGTTTGCGGGAGCTTAGTCACCTGAACAAACCAGTCTGTGCATTTGTCAATGTGCCCTACGTTTAAAAACACATCCGGGCGGGCAAGAACTACCGCTTTGTTCGTGTTTTGGAGAACATTGCACCTTTGCCCAAACACCTATAACAAAAATACACCATGTTAAGCGTAGCCTACGTTCGTTATATCAAATTGAGTCATGTTGTTTTACTTTTCTATTTTGCTGGGCTACTAGGCTACAGTACCATACCGTGCCGTACGGCAGCTACGCTCACTTCACATGTAAATCCGTATCACAACACAACATAAAGATAATTAAGTTGTTAAAAATGTTCTCATATGTCGCATTAATCATCACAGACACGTGTTATTTGTGCGTTCTCATTGTAAACAAATATATCGAAAAATACTTACTTACGTCGCAATAATTTTGGCCACGAAGCCTTGCTTGGAACAGGCGACCGACGAACCACTTGAGACACCAAGTTTCCCTTTTAGTCGGACTTTGTTTTCGTCTGTGCTTGTCGTTTAGCGACGGGAACTGCTAAAAAGCGTAGAATAACGATATAAAGGCGAGTGAGAGTCTGGTTCAGCTAGCACACATTAGCAGAACTTGGCGACCGGCGGCTTCTTTGTTCCTCCAGCCTATTCCGTGGAATATCACCGCTCGTGTGTTCCCGATATACGCTGATTGGCCACGTCGCTGGAGGGATGGGATCGGGATCAAGAGGGACTGTCCTCTCTCTATTGCCCAGAGGGCCGTGCAAACTTTACACAATTCAATTGTATTATAATTTAGGAAGCAGGAGTCAAGCAAATATTTAAGCTAACACGATTTTGAGGCGCAGCCTTCTTGTTCTGCAAGGACATTTGATTTACATTTTCAGAAAATATCAGATTGTATCCACTGCAACATACAACTATTTTTGTTGTGGTGGTGATTTACAACCTTCTGATGAGTCAGGATGCCTTTTTATGCACATTTGTTATTGCGCCTGCCTGCCACTGAGTGTGCATGTCTGACATTCTCACCAGTAGTCTACACACTTAATGTCCACAAGACACTTTTGATCTCATTTTGTTTTTATCTGCTTTACATTACCTTCTATTTGAGGAACACCACCTGTTCTTTTCCATCTTTTTTTATTTATATATATATATATATATATTTTTTTTTTTATTTTTTTTTATTTATTTATTTATTTGCGTGCCTGTCTGTTTTTATCCATCTTTCTATTCATATTATCAATCATCAGCATTTCAACTTCTGGGATATACAAACCCTAATTCACAAAAAAGTTAAGGAATTATGGAAAATGCTAATAAAAACAAAACTAAGTTATTTGTAAATTAAATTTAACCTGTACACCCACTATTGGAAACAACACACATTATATGAAGTGCTACCTTGTGACTTTGTTTGTAAAAATGAAATACAGCAATTTAAAAGCTGATGACTCCAATACATTCCAAAAATGTTGGGACATTTGTGTTTATTTGTGTTTACATCATATTTCTTCTGGATGGCTTGAACATTACTGCTGTTTTGCCAACATCTATTTACAGTGTTGACTTTTGTGGACCACAAAGCACACTTCCACTGTGCCTCTGTCCATCTCAATGAGATAAGGTTAGCATTGCAAATAGGTGAAAACAAATTGCTATCATTTCCAGGCTGAAGAGGAAAAGCATGTACATGTCAGTTTCGATGCCATGGGCAACTTACACATCTGTGAGCACACCATTAATGCAGAATGAGTATACACATTTTGGAGCCACATATTCTGCTGTCCAGATGTAGTCTTTAAAAGGGACAATGCAAATAGCATTGGCTGCAAGCAGGGTGAGAGTGGGGGTGATAGATTATCTGCACTCTTGACCTATTGCTGTATAAATGTGTGTGTGTGTGTGTGTGTGTGTGTGTGTGGGGGGGGGGTTAGGATGGTGGGGGCAATTCTACACGTCAAACGGTATTCCATGTCTGTGAAACTGGCCCTGATGGTCTAAAAGTGTCTTCCTCTTGTTTTGACCAGGAGGCTCTGGAGACAGCAAGTCACGTCATTGAAGTACAAACCGAAATTCCAAAAAAGTTAGGAAGGTTAGGTTAGGAGGTATGGAACATTTTAATAATAAAGAAAATAAATGTGTGTGTGTGATTCTTTGGACCATGTAATTATTTTTTTGAAAGATATACATAAATTGTATAATGTGGAGCATTTCCATTTTGAGAATAAAGAAAATAGTTAAAGAAAATAATGAATGAGCTAATTTTGGAAAGAGGCAATCAGAGTGTTATAGTGGAATTGTGTCACACCATTTTGTAGAGTACCATAGGCCTACAGCACATAACACATCCGATGGTGAGATTTGTATTTTTCTGTCCCTAATAAACATTAGCCCATAACACTAGGGAACTTTGTCATTACAATTGCCATAGCATATATATTTTCAATGACAATACATTTAACAAGTATCGATTCAACGATTGTTGGCATATAGACAGCTATTACTTCTCTTAGTGAAGTATTAATTATTGGGAGTCAACACTTCCACCTGGTGGCTACAAAATGTAATTTCATATTCACCAAAGAGACAGCAGCAACGCACACGCACATCTACAACAAATACTTGCACAGTTTACATTTTATTGAATTTTGTTTTACAAAAACAGATGCAATGCATAGACTGAGCCACACTTCCAGTAGGCTCATAATGAGGGCCTGGAAGCAAAACAAATAATCTGAAATAAAATACTGCTTACAACTGGTCAATTTAGCGCATGTGGTCTCATAGGCACAGCAAACGAGACAATGCCATGTAAGAAAGCACACAAATACATTAACAAAGTCTCTCAACACTCTCACATAGTACAGCACGAGGCTGTGTGTAATGTAGTATCTGACAATCGCCACCACACACTGATACAAGTTAGAGGTTGTTATTACTGTAGACAGCTAAATTAACAATTCAACATGCTATCAGATCTACTAACACCCAAAGGAATGAAGCAAGCACGATGACCTAGAACAATATAGGAACCATGCCAGTAGCAGCAACAGAATTACCAATACCTCATGGTTCAAGCACAACTACACTCACTGTGTCATGATATTGCCAAAACCAGTCAAAGAACATTTAGAATTAAGAATTTATCATTCTTTTATTCATTTATCATCTACAGAATGGGTCATTCACATGTGCAGAATGATTTTAAGGATTTCACCATCACTTTCAAAAGCATATGAGCCTGCTTTTCGTTGGATAGGTCAGTTCTTCGCTTCTACAGACTAAGGGTAATAAGCATAGCTAACTCCATAATATTAAATGGACAGCCATCCCCCTGCCCTTCCTATATGAAAGTGGAATGCTCAATGCTGGGCATCAGAAATAGATTGACAGTTGCATGTAAAGTAGGAAAGTAACATCTTGGGGTATGTATATTTATTGTCTGAGTCATGCCCCTATAAAAAGATCATTTATTTATGTTGCTTACCTTGATGCCTACAGCAGTGAAAAACGATTGTGTGATATGCATGGGGAAAGGTCAGGAGTTTAGAGTTTCTCCATGGAAACAATAAATGAAGAGGTGACAACTACTGCTTTTACATTTCAAACAAATGGAAATGCTGAGCAAAAAAAAATTTGTATACACAGCAGGCCAAAATGAACAAGGCAAGGGATTTAGTCCAATTGTAAATTGGACAAAATATTAGTCTGCATATTGGTCTTGAAATTAGGCAAATGGTTTGCAAGAGAGGTGGTGCAAACCATAGAAATATATGTGCAAATGCCATTAGTACGTGGCCCACCTTCAACTAATAGGAATAACAAATGTTTTACAGCAATTTTCAAACTCAAGCAGTAGAAGATGATTGGACTATGTTCAAGCAGGGTGTTGTTACCAGGCTATGCCATTTCCTACACAAATTGACTAAATTGCACATCTCTACACTAACAATTGATTGTCCATGCCTGTAAATTTGATAATTACTAAAAAAAATGTATTGAGATGAAAAAAAAGGAAAAAAAAAGCAGAAAGTGCATATACAAATTAATAGCAGGTGTAGCAGTATTAGTCCCCTTAAAAACAAAAACAAAAAAAATTTGACATTACCTGGCAATAAATGACACACTGTTGTTGCATGTGGAAACATACTTAATCTACAAATATTATTTAATTAACATCAATATTAGGTTATTTTCATTTAAAAAGATTATATTTATAATTAATATTTCACACCTTGGTCAATGTTTAACCTACATTTTACTTAAGGCTATTAATACTTTTCTTTTACATTCCAGTTAGTTAGAATGGTGGGTCCTGTTGAGGTTAAGTTTTGTGTGTGCCTGTTTATAAACATGTTAATAAACCTGTTTCTCATATAAAAAGATCATGAGAATTCACCAATATTTAAAACTGCTTTAAAAATAAATGTCACTAGATGAGATTGTAAAGTAAAGTAACAAGTATGCATACAGTATAAGCAGTCACATCTTTCAGGTAACAATTTGGGTGTGTGCATATGTACCGGTATACATTGTCTAATTAAAGTAGTGGTCGAAGTTTTTTGCATTAAAGATCCTTCATAACACTGAAATATGTGAAAAGCAGATAACATGTCTACACAAGTTATTTATGTTCATAAAGCAAACTAAACTCCACTATCCCTCCTATTAGTCATTGTGTGCATTTCAATTCAAATCATACTTGGCATAGACCTCTTCCTGCGCTTCCTAACCTTCAAACATTTTGTCCACGCTTAAGCACTCAGTCTTCCGAATGCACACTAATATCTGCTTACTGTATAGTGACCACAGCCATAACCTGACTATGAATGATGCAGTAAATGCTGAAGAACATCAGAAAATCATTCTGCACAGATTCATAGTTATTAGCATCGTTGGAGACATGAAAATAGGTGGCGTTCTACCTCAATCAATGTGCTGCTTACATAAGCAACGCTTACATGATAACTCAAGATGCACGGGACAGTGAGAATTATATCAATGCTGAAAAGAATGCAAGAGAATATTTCAACCATTTCTTCAGGCAGGGTCTCCACATTTGCACAGCTAACTTTCCTTCCTGTGCGCTACTACGCTTTGAGAAACAAAGGAAACCCTACCGGTTTATAATTGCCATTTTGAAATGCTCCGTTTCTTTCCACTAAGACAAAGGTAAGGGTGTTATCTCTGTCCTCTTCTGTGGATGGGATCCTGTTTGCGTTCACCCTCTTGGGCCCCTCTACCTCTCCTGATCACTCTCTGAGTTGGGACATGGTTACATAAACATTTAAGGGAGGGAGGTGGTTTTAACCGTTAAGGAGGTAGACCACTAACTCATAGGCGCACATCATGATGGCGGTGTTGGGGATCTGGCGCACCAAGTGAGTTGTTAAGCCGCGGTACAGTGCGCGGTAACCCTCCTCTTTAGGCACCGTTATAAGAGTCTGGAAGAAGGAGCGATACTTCGTACCCTCCTCCCGTAGCCTGGTGCGAATCACTTCTGCAAGAGTCAGAGAGGGAAGGGTTAAATATGGGGTCCCTTTTAGATCATTTCAAGAAAAGCCCACCACATTCAGTGGATAATCTTCCTCACCACATATTAGGGCTGAACGATTAATTGCATTTCAGAGTATTGCGATATTATAAAACAAGATTTTCTAACCGCAAAGGCTGCGCTTTATTATAAGTTATGCAGCACGTCTGACCCAGGTTTTAAACTGTAGCGTCAGGCTTCATGCCATCCTCCTTATGTGAAGCCTTCTAACCTACAAAAAGCACAGTGCTCTTCCTGTACCAGTCATGCTCACCAACCAGAAATGCCTCAAGGTGACTGCGTATACGCCCTCCAACAACTAATGAAAAACGTGAATTACAAGGAAAAGCATTCGTGATGTTGCTTACATTTCCTCTGCTGACACTATCAGTTTAACGTGGCGAAAACAAATAGGTTAATGTTGAGAAATTATTCATTTAGACGGCAGAGAACAAGAGAGTTTGCATTTTAAGCACGAGTCACTGGGACATGCACAAATCAGGTAGGCCATATTTAAAAATATTGTTTCGGCTTATGCTTGCGGGATGCAATTGCATTTTTCTTGCAGACTCAAATTACTGTTATTTATTTTACAGCTTGACCGTCCAGTTCCGACTGTGACTTGTTCAGATTTTAATAGTAACGCCTTCATAAACTTGACCACTCCTTCCAAGCGCAACGGCATTTTGCCGCCGGCGGGGCGCCAGAGGCTATAATGTAATATCTACAAGGCAGAAAGCAGCCAGCGTCCGGTTAATTAATAAAAAAAAAGCTGGCAGGGTGCACCCCATTGTCAGTGAGGGGGCTATAATGAATAGCTCAACATCATGGCATCATTCATCAACATCATTTCAATGATTGTTTACAGAATCACTGAACTATTATTAGGCTTATCTTATTTTAATTGTTTTCTTTTTGGTTTCATTTGACATGGTAACAGCCATTTGTGCCAATTGCTATAGTTCTTATTTCTTCTTATTAGCATTTAAGCTTTTGATGATCTCATTAGCTCATGTAGAAATTCTCTATCATTCCATTTAGTCTATTACACATTGAATATTGACTGACAAATTAAATCACAAAATTTGTCAGAATAATCGTTCAGCCCTATCATATGTATTTCAAGAGTAACTAAACTCATCATTCTAGCAGAAGTGCATACAGCTCAAACAATGCTTGATGTCAAAAACCATAACCTGAATAACTAATGAGTATTTAAGACACAAAAAAAAGTCTTATTAAAACAAACCCCTTGTAGTTAAAAGGTCTTCTCTTAAGTTTAAATACCATTACTGCTCTTACCGTGAGGATAAGCAATAGATGTGGCACAAGTCTTAGATGTGGCAGCAGCAAGCATCATCCCCAAAAAATCAGATGCATCTTTTGAGGTCTCATCCTCCTCGTCCATGTTCTGTGTGGCCTTGGCCTCAAGGAGGCGCCGTTTCATGTTCTCATAGATCACAAAATGGACCACAGTCTCTGAGATTCCAGCGTAGGATGCAGACATTCCCCTGTAGAAGCCTCGCAGGCCATCTGCCTGGTAGACCCGCCGTACACACTCAAACGCACTCATCCTCCGCTCTCCGCGATTCCTGAAATACCGGAAAGCAAAAACCAAATACATTTTGTAGCTATTGCAAAGGCCCTGTGTTGATGCAATGTACAAAGCATTCACAAATCAAGATATTATTACTTATAATCAACACAGAATGGTTGTGTTAAAAAGCCCCATTTCCAGAGAATGCATTTCCAAATACACATGATATACCCATGTTGATTATGTGCCAAACTAATACAAGGCAGCCATCCATGTATAAACATTAATAGCTATTTGAGACAACACAGCCTGTTGAGTATAAAATATTTGTTTCAGTTTACCTGGCGTCTAGCTGGAGTCGAGTTTTTATGAGCCAAATCGGGTTTGTGGCTGTTATGGCTGTGAAACCTGTGGAGAAATAACCCTGATCACAAACTGATTCAGTTCATCTCTGAAGATATAACCCAAAGATGCCATAGACATCCAACATAACAAATTGCCAGTCAAAGTGGCCAAACAGAGATTCCACAAACTAGTGAAACACATGTTGATATGGAGTGTTTCTAAGCATAAATATGGTACAAATGAATAGATAATTGACTTGCGTGCAAAGTAAAGATGTGCATTCAGACCATTTTAGATATTATAATAACTAACATGGTTCATGAATGGTTATTCCATTAACCACTAGCGAGTGCATGGTAAAAAGTAATGGGAATAAATGCCCCCAATTACCTATTATATGCACAGCAATCAAAATTGAACATGCATGTCAGCCATACAATATTAAAACACATACAATCACTGGTCAGTTAATATTTCCCTGAATCTCTTAAAAAAAAAACAGTTAAAATAAATCAATTTCATGCTGCTACCGACGACATAATTCCTCCCTAACGGCATGTGATGCAATTCATCAAAAATTAAGTTAGGGAGGATGTTACCAAAAATTGTGATTTTTTATACTAAAATACTGGTAACCTGAACAGTAAACGAAAAATGATTAAAAAAAACCTGTGCACACCCCTAATGACATAAAACTGCACAGTGTATCCAATGACCTAGATGACAAGGTAATAGGGGACAGAAACATAGACAAAGAGAAAAACACACAAGGCAGAGATTAAGAAAGAAGCACAGCTCTGTGGTGAGTACTCACGCAGACTCAAGTTACTCCTCACAGATGCAGCTAGAGACCCCTGGTGGTGTGGGGGTCTCATGGTGTTGCGAAAGGAGAGCTACAGTAGAGTAAAAGCCTAAAACAGACACAGGCTTGTGTGTAGCACACTGTCCAGCATGCAACCATTTTCACGTACCAATCCCCTTTAACCCACCAGACAATAGAGTACTTAATATTCAAATATGTTAGTGGAACTTATGATTTAGCCTCAACAATATACCCTGCTAAACACGACGATAGGGGAGCACAAAACACAAATTCTGGTCTGTGAGCTCTTGGCCAAATGTGCCCATACCGTCACTATGACTTTTGCATGAAATATTTATTTCACATGGATCGCCATTTATTTAACAAAACAGACTGGATCTCTGGCATGTTAACATCACATTGCTGCTCAAATATGAAGGTAAATATGTTACGAAATGTGAGTTTGTAGAATTGACGTGAGCATTTACAGAACAAATATAGCTGCAAGCAGCAATAGACCTCACCAGTCACCAGTTGTGTCATCACAGTTTGAAGTCGGGAGCACTTCTCTTATAGTTTCGGTTTGGGTTATGCCATGCTCCGGTTTTATTCAGTGCTAATAAATGTAGCTTTTGGCATACATTTCAGATATGCTGAGGACGGTCTTCGTTTTCAAGTTATATGCCGTTTGCTAACTGCAAAAGTAAAAAGTAAACTACCGGCGCAGATTACATGCGTCACAGCTCGAAATAAATAAAGTGTGTGGCCTCCATTCCATTGTACCTTCTCGATTTTAACAACCCCTTGCCCGATCCTTTCAAAAATGTGTTCAAGCTAGTAGTTTAATTAGGTAATATTTTATAGGTATTTAAATAATGTTAATATAATAAATAAATCATGAATATGAATCGTGGTGTTATGAAAACATGTCAAATAAATACTGTGAGACTGTGTGCTAATATTACTTAACATTGTCAACACCTTGCTGGACTGAAAAAGTGAATATGATTAGGATTATTATTAATAATATTGTTAAATTAACTGAAAATACTGTAATTTGTTACTTGCTAGCTACCGGTAGCTGACACTCGCCAACACGCGATACCACCTTTCCCTTATTCTCATACGGCAACCTGGCCTTGGCTTGAGCTGAACTGCTCTACATGCACAGATTTGAGATGATTCTCCCCCCTTGATAAACTCTTTTGATCATCCTTGAAAAAGGAAGCAAATGCTGTAAAGCTAATACGGACAGACATAGCTGTGCTCTTACTAATTTAAGTTGCTATGGTACCATCACAGTCCTGCAAATTATCCTGCACCGGGTAACTTATTTTAACCCATGCGCTGGAGCAATAGCAAAATGCTTACTTTGACTACTTAGCGGTCTCAAACTGCAAAACCGGTAAGTTTGCAAAATATTAGTTAATCACAGACCGTGGTAGGGAAGAATATCAAAAACGAAATACATTTTTCCTCATGGGGAAAAATGCTTAGACCCAGAAATCCTTATATGGGCATAAAGACTGGCGAGGTCCATGAAGGGGCCCAAGCAAATAAGACACACTATGTCCGATAAGACTCAAGAAAATAGAACCCAAATAGGAAGCAAATAAGCCTAATAGCACATCAACCTGTTGAATACACCAAGGTTGGTTTTGAAACCTTGTATTCAGAAGAAATTAAATGACTCATACAAACGGGTTCATTCAAACAACATTGGACACGCATTGCCAAGGCTAGGATACTTTTGTGTGGTCTGCACAACTTTGTGTTCCCATTAACAGAAAATCTGTGTAAAAACAACAGGTTATGTTTTCAGGGAACACACAGAACAGGCAGCTAGTGTAACAAAAGTGTATTAGTTGACAATCGCTGCCTCAACCTTAAAATGGATAGTCAAGGTAAATCAGTAATTTTAGTCTTAACATGTCATTAAAGGATGTAGAGGCTTAATATAAACACCTACAAACTATGAAAATC
>JAODUK010000005.1:3760816-3787902 GCA_027564635.1 Typhlichthys eigenmanni
AAATCATTATTTCTAACCTCGTCAATGTCTTGACTATATTTTCTATTAATTTTGCAACTCATTTGAGGAAAGAATGTGAGTTTTCATAGAAAACATGAAATTGTCTGGGTGACCGCAAATTTTTGAACGGTAGTGTAAATATATATATATATATATTTATATATATGTTATTTGATGCATTGTTGTGGCTATTTCTGTTGCTCTCTCTTTAATAAAGTACTTTAATTATATTCAATATTCATCCATTGCAGCATGGCTCACTAGATTTATCACATAAATGGTCATCAGCATGCTGACTGAGGAGGGAGAGGACAAGAGATATTAGTCCATTGCTGGTCTGAATTTAAAATCTGCTATATCAGATATTTATACTGACCATTGACTGCCACAGTAGACCAGCAACTGCCATCAGCTTTTTATCAAAAATCTAAGAAAGTAAATGGACCCACATGGACCAATTATATAATGTAAATGAAATAAGATGTAAGTCCCTTTTTTGCAGTGTTTTTTTTTTTTTAATGAGTGTAGGCCTTCATATAAAGGTACAGTGTGAATGGAATTTACAAATTATCTTTCTGATTTGGTTATATTTTCCATACTATCTCAACATTTTCCATATTCCAGAATTGTGGTTAGTAGAATAGGATGTGGCATCATATCCAAGGTGAATTTATTATGAATGTACTACATGAACTCTCTGGTTTTTCTTATCTTTCATTCTTAGAGTTTTCTAGCCAGCAAGTTTCAATAATTATACGTTATTTAATTTCATATATGCCACATAATGTGCATGGCCTTTAGGCTTCAAGAATAATAATACAAAATATATATTTTTTATTTTATTTTTATTTTTCGGTTCGCAGCTGAGTGTGAATTGACGTCAACGTCATCTCGTCCACACTGGTTGGTCCGCCAGCAGGGTACGATTGACCTCAACGTCATCTCACCCTATATGGTGTCGGTGCGAACGCTAATGCGAATTCAGTGCTTCCAAACAAACTATAATCATTATCAGCGAAATAAATTGAGCCGAGAGCAATTGGTCGGGCAGAGCCTCGATAGCTCATCACACAATTCAAAATTATAACTAGGCATACTAGTGCCCAGCTGCGCACAAGGCTATATCCATCAGTTCAATGCATGTGTTGCTATAAATGTCAACAAATCTCTTCTCTTTTCATTCAGTGTTTAGCAGCTCAATAATAACCGCACATACATTATCACTAGGCTCTCCCGTTCTCGAGCGCGCTGACGTCTGTGTTGTGAATTCATTATTTTAGCGTGCATTTTTGTGCAAAATAAATTGTGAGAGTATATAGCAAACATAAACATCATCCGTTTGACAGTAGTTTGTAGTGGAGACAATTAATTTAATCTTCTTAACTCATTATTTTTTTTATTTAGTGAGTGTACCCATATATTATCTACAAAAGCACTGCTTTAATATAGGGTTGCATGCTGCAGTTTGCAAAGAGATAGTCGTCCAATCCTGAGAACCAGTGATAATGCGCACTTGTGCGTCGCTAAGGCAACGAACAATACGTTTCAGAGGATGAAGTAATTTGTTACGATCATAGTTGCCATAGTTACAACCTACAGAGGGCGCTGCGGAGGAGCGCTCACGTAATCTGACGCAGGGCGGGGGCGTGCCCGCGCTGCGCGCTGCGCAAGGCTAGTTGTTGTTCCCGCAGAGAGGCGAGAAGATGGCGGCCGTGTCAAGCGGAGGTGCTGCTGGGTCCGCTGCGGCCGGGATTACGCATTCTGCCCGACCGACCCACGCAGCCATGGGATCACAGAACCGAGCGCAGCCACCCTCCGGGATCAGCCACTCCAGTCGACCTACCCCAGCAGCGGGGTGCCTCGCGAATCCTGGACACCCCACGGCCACCAGGGCCCCCCCAGCCCGAGTGGGCCACTACGAAATCGAGCGAACCATCGGCAAGGGAAATTTCGCGGTTGTTAAACTAGCCACTCACATGATTACTAAAGCAAAGGTAAGACGTCTAACGTACGGCCAATGCGAAGTATCAATTGCAAGTTGTCATCGTTATATATCCAGCGTTTCGACAGTAGCGACAGTAGCGACAGTGCTTCAGTCCCGTCTCCCGGATGACTGGGGCCTTCAGGCTCGGTACGGTACAACAGCAGCCCGCTTTTGATGACACTGCTGCTCAGTGCGGGGGTGTCAGTTTGACACGGGGCATTGCCACTCGTTTTATTTATATAATGTATTTTACAATACTAATCGTATTGAAGAATGTTAGCATGACATATCACATAATTCCCAGAAATCCCAGATGTTTGTATGTGGCATAACGTAGAGGACGGATAGAAGGGTACTGACGAAAATTAAAATGAAGAGTGGGGGGTTCCGATTGAGTAACAACGCTAATGTTAGCTAGCATACCTTACCAGCGAGCTATACAGTAGCAGCTGCGCTAGTTTAACTTTACGAGATACATAGGCAATATGTTTCACTCCAAAACACGTTGAGCTTGTTGGATGTCATAAGTACCTACTGGATAACCAAACACACATTTAAAACGAATTGCTTTACTACTTCATTATAACTGTTCAAGTATCGAATGTTGCACGTCACGCAAAACACAATTTGGATTTAGCTGAACTGTCCGGCTTGTAGAATCAAAGTAGACCTAATGTTTGTTGCTTTAGTATTATGATGAATATATGGGTATGTTTAAGCTTCATCCTCCACGTTAAGTGTCTTTACTACATTACATATCCAACGTTTGAACAATAAATAATACTACTCAAAAATGCGTACCATGACATACTTTCAATCTGCCTAAATGCGTTTGCGTAGTTTGTGGCAGGAGCAAAATGAATCATGTACACACAAGTTAACACTCAATAGAATATATTTCAGCAATGTGTATCCATGCTGTTCTCATTGTTGTCTTGTTCACTTAGTTATTTTCATTATGATACTACCCATTACTACATAATGTTTTTATATATATATATTGTTCAAAATGACCCCATATGTCTAGTCTAATTATACATTTTTCGTATTTTATACCCTATCATTTCAGTATTTCATGCGCAGGTTCTTTTTTTTTTGTCAGCTCTTGGTTCTAAGGTCACAGGTGTAGAAGCATGGTGACAACAAGGCCATTAGCCCTCTGTTGATAAGATTCATGTCTTATCACATATTGCAATTGCTTGGATAAAAACGTACAATAAACAGAAGCACCTCCATATAAACTATTCAAATTAATTCAACATTTTTTCCAACTAAGGTCTTTTCACTCAAACAGTACTGTTAGGAGTCTGTTATTGCACCTACATACATGCGCCTGTTGACGTACATGCACAGACGGCAGACACAGCTTGTTTATGTGCTTTTTGGCCAGAAAACCATCCATTTATTAATTTATTGAAGGTTTGTGAAGCCAATATAAACTTTGATCAACTAGTGACATGAAGTGTTTTTTAACTCTTGAGAGATGTCCTCTTAAAGATTAAATATCAGGTCACTTAACAGCTCAATCCATATGTGTGGTGATTGTGGCAATATTATTTTATCTGTTTTTGCTCAACCTTCAGATTACAGTACTGCAGTAAAAACTCATAGAGTGACTGTGGGTAGGTAGCTGTGGTCGCATTTGTGACCGTGTCACGGAAAAATTGTGCTAGATGGTAGCTCGCCACACAAGAGAATCGTGGTTGAGGGAATGAAAAATCGTGGTCACTCACAGGCTCATTATTTGTATTTGCTAGTGCCTAAAACTTCTTTGCTCATGAATGTATACATTGGGGTCTGTCTGCATTATATGAAACATACAAGGATGTGTGAAGCCAGTGATCATCAGATATTATGTCGACTGTGTTTTATTGCTGTGCTTTTATAGCGATGCAGTGATAAATGCTGACCAGTCAGAACAGACTTGCAGCTCTCTCCATTGTTAGATGCAGCTGGGTGATAACCTGCAGTGCAGTCACAAAGAAGGGGGACTCTGATGTGTGTTCTGAGTAGCATAAAAGCCTAAGAAGGAGCTGTCTACCTCTAGGCCAAATTTGCTCCCTTTGAAGCTAAATGTCAAACACTATCTGACAGTTGAACATTAAATGTGATGCAACATTTTGGGCAAAAACCCAATTATATTAAGTCTATTTTAATAGAATTTTTTTAATAGCCATTTTCAGAGAAGTGAATGTGACCGTTTCCAGCATAGCATTTCACAGATCATCCTAACATTCAGATTTAATATCTTGACTGTACCCATACATTGTGAGTGATAATTATGATTGACTGATTACACAAGAGAGGGAACTCTCATGTCTTTATTTTATAAAATGTTTTACTGCACTTTTCTCAACATTCTTTTGGTCAACCAGATGCTGTAATGTAGATCCAGGCTACAGACAAATGGTATATAGACTAGTACTACTTTTAAAGTGTCTGTGATTTAAAGCAATGCCAAATGCAGATTTAAGTTGGAGCATGCAGGTTTTGTAGATATATTATAGTTTACAATTAGGTCATTTGGGAGACATTTCTATCCAAGTCTAGTTCTAGAACACAACAATTATAAGTCAAATGTATTAAAGGTATAGCATGAGATTTTAAGATAACTAACTTTCACCAAATCTGTCCTCATGTTCCGATATCTTACCTTTCTCTGTGCATGCTGGAAAAATAATCTGAACCAGTATTTATACACAGCCCTGGCTCTGTAAATAGGAACACAAACAAAGTGGTGCAGTGGTGCATAACAACAATATCCTAGAGTTTGCATTTCGTTTCCAAAGTGTAGGGCTGAACTTCTGAGGGAGCACCCTATGGCATTGTAGGGAGATGTGTTCATGTTTTGATCAAGTTCAAATATCATCAAGCTTTCTTCAAATTGACTTACTGTATATTTTATATGTTTATCATAATTAGACACAGGTAGGGGTTTGGCATTTCTTTCAAGGATGCTTACAGTTAGACAGAGCATGTCTGGATCGAAGCCCAGACAGATCTTTCGGCTTCACATTTCCTACCCTCCAGCTTTATACTGTAATGTACCTTCTAAAGTGAAATGGGTTTGGAAACTGTAATGTTAGTATACACTCTTAATAGTGAGACCAGTTATCTTCTGGAGGTACAACTGGGAGGTACTGTGAAATTCAACCGAAGGACAGCATTTCTGTTTGTCCCAGTCATCAAGGTGTGTGAGCCTCAGCTAATGTTGGACAAGCGATACAACAGGTTTCTAAATGACTCGGTTGCCTGAATTATTTTATTTTGCTGTGCTTATCAACCAAATAAATGCAGACAACTTAACAGGAATGTTATTTGTAGCTGATTATGTTTATCACAAATTATTTGAACAATTGTATAGTCTATAAAATCATTAGGCCTAGGCTAATTATTGAATCATATCATATTGATGTGATTGATTTTGTATTGTTTTATTTAACAACAGTGTGTTGTTATTTTTAGCCAAATTTGTGAAATACCGGTTTAATTTTTGCAGCATATGTTTGAATTTGACCATACTTATTTTCAATACTGAACTTGCACTCAAGCCAATTTATGAGACTTTGGCCCCCTTGCTGAAATAATGTGTTCCCTCGACATCAGTGTACCTTCTGTAGTTTCACACTGCAAATAATCTTTCTGTTTGGTTCAGACATTTATTTGTGTATGGTGGAAAGGTCAAATTGTGTTGATGAAAGTAAAAAGGCATGTACAGTACCTTGCCTTATTGTACTGTGACACATACAGACAATGTTCTCGACATGAAATGTTGTGACCTAATTATTTTTCAGAATTGTTAATTGCGCAAATATATCACTTAACTTGATCTAGAAGTACCTCAAACTGTGATGGGTAACAGTGTGTATGGGGCACTTACTAACTTTCAAGTGTACATAAACACACCTGTTTAAATGCCTACCCACATTGGGCTGAGCATTTTTGGTAAAAAGATGCTGCTATCTGGCATGCCTTAACCTGTCTGTCTCGGTGGAAGCAACCCTCTTTTCTCGAGTCTTTTATAGTAAGAAAGAGAGAGAGAGAAACAGTTTAGAATGAGGGCTGGTGGCATGACTACAAATAGATAATAGGCCTAATGTGTGCTGTAACAAACTCCTTCACATACTGTCTTCATATAACTCTCACCAACAGCCCTATTTCTCCCCCTCCTCCCTGTGTTTTTCACACGCAATTGTCATGGTTTCTTTCAGTGAAGGCTGTGTTTCTGCTTGCCTAATCTCTAGCCCTCTGGTCTACGTCTGTTTCCCGTGTGTTAATCCACAGCCGGGCAGACTCAAGGTTAACGAACACAGCCCAGACTTATCTGTGTTCTTTCATTTGATGTTTTACATCATCACATTACAGTAGCTCGTATATGACTAATGTCCAGAACTTAGTCAGCAGCTAACTGTGACTTGAAAATCATTAAGCAAAGCCCACCTATACTGTACAACCACAGCCCATTGTCAAGGATCCTGCTCATTTGAAATTTTAGCGGTTTCCAAAAAAGGGTGAGGGTGGCTCAGAATGGAATGGAGGTATGCCATTCGCTGATGACTATCATCGGTTTGCATTATTTGTTGGTTGGTTGTGGCACAACCTTCCTTCGTGTAGGTTATCTCGGATTCACTTTTTTTCCCCTCTCTCCTTGATTTGAATATGCCAGGAGAACTATCAGCTCTTGAAGGCACTCCGGCCCATTTGGAACCCACAATCCCCAGTAACCAAGGTTTTCATCTGCTGCTTACTAGAATGCCCATCCTGACACTCAACTGAGTCATGATTGCATTACACATTCACACAAACATAAATCCTTTGACAGACGTTGCACTGATTCATACTGTACTGTAGGTACGTTTTAAACTGCCTGCCTTGAACATGTACAATGCAGTCATGCAGTGGTACAACACATGCTGGCCTGCACTTAGTCGATGTATGACATGGTGTAATGTTTTTTATGACATTATGTCTAACACCCACACCACAATATATGCTTTGTACTGAGCAGGTTCAAGTTAACCAGCCTATTGAAAGATTAGGCCATGGCTACAGATGGTTATGATGCCATATTTAGATCAGAACTCTGTGTGTGTGTCGTTAATCCCCTTGTATGCTTATTTGATTTAAGATTCGGCATTGTGGGTGTTTTTACTTTTTTGTGTACCTGACAATAACATGTTGTTTGTATCCAAGTATGAAAGGAATTCATGTCTACACTATTCATTTTGCTTTGATTTTGATCTGCCTATTGGACAAGCAAAAGCATGTGTGTGCCTGAGCCAAACTGAGATTAGCAGAGCTAAATTTCAACAAGATAAACAGAACGTGAAAGACCAGAAAATGGGCAAATAATTGGGATAACATATTATTTGGGATATTTATCAATATCGCACATCCCTGCTATGTAGTATAATGTTGTAGATGTAGAATAAAATTGGCACCTGAAAATAATCTATACATGTGTATTTTTATTAGGCTTACACTAAGGTGGTAGAGACACATTAGTAGCTATGTCTGAAATATTACTAAGTCTAGTACAAGTGTAAAATTAAAAAAATTATACAGTAGCCTAATTTCTTTTGGTCTAATGTTTAGATCTATGTCCCCTAGTTAGTTACAGCCCAGCATGTTATTGTAAACTAATTTTACTTTCTGTATACTGTCAAGTGGACTACTTTTGTAAACTGTTTAAGTTTCCATTAGTCAATAGAAAGAGGGGAGTGAGTAGACTACAATACAGTGACGTTAAGATTTTAAGCAAGCGTCTGAATCCCTTGTTCACTAGAACATTATAGATCCGGTTATCATGTTTTATTTGCCCTCTGGGAAGTTGCGAGGTAGCTTTGTTTGTATGTTTTCTGTCATACAATTTTTTTAGTGGAGCAGCAATTGTTAGATTTGGAGGCTTGTCAAGACCTTGATATTGTGTTGGATGACTGCGGCTTTGTTGTATTTATTTATGATAATAACATTGAAAGCTACAAATATATAAACATACATGATTGGTGCTTTATAATATCATGCTCTGAGTTTGGCGCATATGCGTGATTAATTTTGTATTCATTCAAACCCCGGTCGTCCTGGCCTTTCTGTGTGGAGTTTGCATGTTCTCCCCGTGTACGCGTGGGTTTTATCCGGGTTCTCCGGTTTCCCCCCACTCTCAAAAACATGTTACGTTCATTCTCCAGTCAGTGCCACCTGATCAGTGCATTTAACGGGTAAATGCACAGGATAATAATTTTGCTACATGTATGTGACAATAAAAGCACCCTTTTTATTTCATGCCCATCCTCCCTTACTGGTGTTTCCTTACTTTGCCTCCGTAACGCCTATGCGTAGGCCTGGCATTGTCATAGTGATCTGTAATAAAATGTCATTGGTAAAAACAGGACAACTTTGTCTAGCTAGCAGTAGTCTGAGTGTATAGCCTACCTAATGAAAGGGGACAGCCACTTCTGAAGTGGTGTGCAAGATTTGTGCTCATATAATTTGTCCAAAAGACGGACAGACGACTATGCTGCGCTTGCGCAAGAGGAATTGCAATCACAAGCTTTAGCAAAACGGCTAGCGAACAACCAACCATATCACGATAGGCTACAGCAAAGTGAGTGAGCACACCCAGTTACCTATTTGTTTAGATTTGATGTAAGCATTGTTAGCACTGTTGGCATAATACACTGACTGCATTGATTGCCAGATGTAGGCTAAAAAAGATGTGTGATGTACATTACGCAGATTGACAGCCAGGGCACAAGTGTATCTGCATCCTCCAATACGATGCAGTGTCTGAAACTGCACGCTTGTGTGTGCGTGTTTGAGAGGTTAAGTGAAGTAAAGGTGATCCTTCCTGATTATGCTGAGCACAGCAATTAAGGATGAGCCTTTAACGGAAAGCGTATTGCGCGTTTCAGTAGATATTTGTCAGCAATGTGATTTCTCCTGATTTCCCAACCTTGAAGAAGCGACCCACATGAGTCTTATACACCTAAAGGTTCTTTATTTTGTCTTGGGTTCTATCTGATTTTCTATATTGCCATTTCAAATCAGGTTGGTTTACAAAGACTGTATCCTAAATATTTATCTTAAGTATAGTTTACTTAATGTACCGTCAAGAGCTTATGAAATATGATTTTTGACTAGAGGCTCGAGAGGATTTCAGGATTTCAGGGATATTGGATATCAGAAAATGTTAACCGAATGATTATTTAAAAATGTCATAATTCTCCTAGCATAACCAAAGTAAAGATTCACTAGAGGGGTATAATTATTAACTTGACAAGACCAGATATATCTCTTAAGACACATCCATCTGTGTTCATTGAAACGGGGTCACAAGGTCACGCGCTTTGAGAAAAAAAAAACTTTGCATGTGATTGTACGAACCTGTGAACCAGCAGTCTGTTGTTAATCCACTCTTGCAGTAGAAAAGTCGGGAGAAGAGTGAAAACATATTTTCCGTTGAAACAGCATTTGCTCTTCTAATAAATTCTAATAAAACCGATGCTATATACAATTGTATTATCTCTAGGCGTTTTCGACTCGAGTTGTTTAAGTCGCCTGCGTCACAACTAAACCACGCCCGTAGATAAACTACGACGCTGATTGGCATCACACTAAGTTTACCGGCCTGAATCACCCCAATTTCCAAGCTCTCCAGACTGATTCTCACGGCAAAGTGAAAATGAAGCATGCAAGATCAGAATGGTCTCGAGAGGCTATAGAATTATTGCTATTTCATAGCTCACTCACTCGAACGCAAAAATATAGCCTCATCTTGTGACGAGGCCCTGGTGTTTTGTGCGCAGCGTGGATGCCTGCATGCACTCCGTACATTTTCCTGCCTTTTGATCCATGGCCAATCACATGCCTGATATGTCTGAAATCTGCTTTGCCATTTTGGCCACTTTCTTTCCCCCCCCATGATGCCTGCTCAGCATTGTGATGTACATCAGCCACCGTCTGGACGATGGCATCGTCTATTGGCCCAACCCCATCCCTATTACTACCGCCCTCGCCATTCCCTTATCTCCACCCACTGCTACATTTGCGAATGTGCCCCATTGTTTATCTTGCAAGCATTGCACTAGCATTATAATACACTAGCATTAGACTGCGATTCAAGTTAATAGCCTACCCGCCATATAGCGATAGAATTACAATCCATCCTACTGTGGCATGCTCATATAGCTGCAGTGACTAAAAGTAATTTGCTAAAAATAGCAACCCATAACCTTCATTCATGAATACCATGCTTGTAAATACATAGGTCTGGTTACAAGCTTCTGAACGTCACACACCCGTGTTCTGCCATGCCGGGCTGGCCGTTTTACTTATCGTTCTAGTCTGGCTGGTACTGTGTATGACTGGCCGCAGCCCGCGCTGCTGGCTTTGAGGTGAACAATAACCCCCTTCCTTCCCATTCCCCAATTCCGCCTCCCATACCTTTTCCGGGGAATGGCGAGGTGGAAGTGAAGGCACGGTATTACGCCTCAAATACTCAGTGCAGAAAATGGCTTGTGGTTCACACCGATATGGTTGCACCACTGTCACAGGTTATGTTGTCTACTGACAACTCTACAGTTGCCAAGCTATGGTGGAGTAAAAGCCTTAACCTGGTGTTGGTTATTCATTATCGGTTATCTCCCACCAAAACAATACTGTAGCTAGACCAAATGCATAAAAACACGGACCATTCTGTGCACTCCTTAGCGACACAAAAGTGTTGAAAGTATATTTGCACTCGAGGATGCAGCAGAAACTGCATATTGTGTTGGAATGGCCCTTACGCTTACATGAATACAATGCAAAGATCCCAACAAATTCACCAGTTATGAAATATATTTTAAATACTGAAATACTTTGTCAGTCAGTGATGCATTTACATTATACATTATACACAGATGTCTCAAAGCTTTAAAATGTCAGTAATTAATGTTTTCTCTCATGGTTTTTATTTTTATTTATACATATTTTTGTAGGGGCTTTAACTTTATGTATGTATAATGTATATGCCACTTTAATGTATAAGCCACTTTGCTAATTGCCTGCATTGTTGAGGTCACAGCCAACTAGTCTCTTCTCAGTCTCATGAACTGTATCTTAGGGATGATGAATAATGAAATGCTACCAGCCTAGTCAGTAGACACCACCCTGGCCTAGAGCTTTAAAGTTTAAACTGACATTGACTAAGCCCAACACAATGGACCTTATGCCAGAGATTTACCATTTTTGGTTACGTGTTTACATGGGATGTCACCTAATCGGGTATGGTGTTTAAATGCGCCCTTGCAACTTATCAGAATTAAACATGCACACATTATCGCTGTCTAGTGTAATGGCTAGTGTTGTCTGAGCCTGTAATGACTATCTTAACTAATTACAAAGGATTGATGTTTAGATTGAGGTCAGTGATGGGTTTTAATTTGTTACTGGTTGTGTGAGTGTGAGCATTCCCTGCCTATGGAAAAACAATAAAAAGCAGGTGCACAGTGCAGTGATCTGCTTGCTACATCAAACATCTTACATTTTTATGACAGCTTTATGAAACTGGTGATTTAAACACTACTACACACTGCTTTTGCAAGCAGAGAATTGAGATGACCTGTCAAGCATCTCATATTAAATTGCAATTTTGCTAGCGCCAGTGCTAACATTTGACAATGACCTTTAAATAATGCTATAAATACCATATTCATATTCAAATTCAAATATCATTTTTGATACAGCTACACTGTGTGCAGGGCCTATGTGTGGTGCTCTGATTAGAAATTGTAATATATTATTTAGTTATTTACAGTGATATAGTCCTTAACATTAACATTGGAATTACAATTTCTGTGACTTTCCTCTTGCCTGGCCATTGTTGTAAATAAGAAATTGTTCAAAAGCCTGATAACGTCCCATTCATGTGAATCAGACGTGTTGGAGCAGGAAGACATCTAAAACATGCAGGACAGTGAGTCCCCAGCACCAGGGTTGAAGACCTCTGTTCTATGGGATCAAACCACTGCCAGATTCTCAGTGCCTCATGTCTGTTAGCGAGCGCATCCACCACAGACCGCTGTGCAATCACATCTTTTAAAGGGAGGCGCCCAGGGGGCATTCTTACTAGAACCTCAACAGGCTCCTTTCGATGCAAAGGAGTAGCGGCTCTACTCCGAGTTCCTCGCAGATAGCTGAGCTTCTCACTCTATCTCTAAGGGAGAAGCCAGCCACCCTGCTGAGAAAACCCATTTTGGCCGTGATCTTGTTCTTTCAAGATGCGGCAAAAAAAAAGGAAAATGTATATTTTGAAATGAAAATATGAAAACAGCGCCCAAGCAATCAAATCCTCTCAGCACATCTCCTTTGCCTGTGTGCTTCGCCTTGTTCGGATAACTGCCGCCAGGAACAGGTGAAGCAACTTCCCCATTTCCCCTGTCTTCAAATGAACATGCTGTGATTATCTTTGGCACTGGAGTAGGTGAGGTGATCTAACTATATTGTATTGTCTCTATCCATTCTATTTGAGGGGGGAAAAAAGTTTTAAACCAAGACTCCTTCATTTAGAACAGCAGGAAAGAATGAGTGTGTAACAAATTGGCAGAAAACGATGTATATCATGATTACATCAACATAACTGGATAACTGCCAGTGCCTAGAATAGACTGCTGCAGAACATTAAGGTAGTGTGTGTGCAGAGTAAAATGTGTGTTACTAAGCACACCCATGCATCATTGTTACTGCGTAATCTCTGCAGCCTTTAGCGTGAATATAAATGTGGTACACACACATATGCCGAACTGGGATTAATTTCTGGAGCAATTTCTGTGCCCTTTGCCTTGCTCCATCCTATCCCAGGAGCCCCCTTTTCGCTTTCCCTCACTTCCCCTTCCTGTCTGCAACAGGAAGTTAAACTGGGCAATCCTCAGTTTGCCTCATTGTCTTCATTATTGCTAAGTGGAAAAGAGAGAGTGTGTGTGTGGAGATCATGGAGAAATCATGGTCACCTCTTGTGACCATGATTTCTCCATGATCTGACACACACACTTGTCTATTTCTGGCAGAAGCAATGGTTATTGGGATTTCCTGACAGAAAATTTGCAGCACTTGATTTAGTAAGTAAATGTGTCCGCTCTTTCCAAAGTGGCAGCGCATAGCCTCTGTCACACATCTTCAGCATCTACTGGTCATGGCTCGGACATTACGTACGACGTTACCAGTCTCACTCGCGGTCAGTGGTCACTGTTCACCTTAACGTCAGCGCAGTCCAGTGGAATGACATGAGAGCTGAGCATCCTGTTTTGACAAGAAATTGCTTTTCTGTTCCACCGGCTAGCTAACTACCCAGCCATTTGTGCCTCTTCTAACTGCCAATTAGGAAATTATATGACAGTTTATGATTGCTTTGGTTTTTAATGGAGATTACTATGGTATGCTTGCCGTAATGCTGCATTTAAATGTCGATTAGTCGTACGTCATCACCAATATAAATACACACAGGTGCTATTTGCGCACAGTTTATTCACATGCCCCAAATTTCTCCACATAAATGCTCATGCTCACTACTGAAATCAAATGAACAGAACAGGCCAATGTTAACAACAGAATCGCAACACAATAACTGCAAAACCGGCTAGCGAGTCACTAGATAACCTAAGACGGCAAGGCAGTATTCAATAGCCTTATGACAGATTTGTGAAACACCTTAATAAAGCTTTAACTAAAATACAACAGAGAACATAACGATAAAGTAATGGCAGTCCTATCATGCATGCTCCTATTTCCTACACAAGAAATGGTGCAATGCCATGTCTACTCTGTATCACAGACCTCCAGGGCCACTCATTTGCATAGTTTTCACGGCTCAGTGCACTTGGAACAACTTTGTTCCCGGCTGTTTTCCTGGGCTGTGGCAGCTGGGACCCGATGACTGGGCAAAGTGTCTGAAATCATCAGATAATTAACACCATTTATAGTTTTTAAGAATATACTTTGACCTTCCCCCTGTCTCTAGGTGGCAATTAAGATTGTGGATAAAACACAGCTAGATGATGAGAACCTGAAGAAAATCTTCAGAGAGGTGCAGATCATGAAGATGCTGAGGCACCCGCATATTATCCGCCTCTACCAGGTAAACAGACACTCAGTTTAACCAAAACTAAATGTTGTTTATCAATTATTTTCCTGTCCATGGATTAATGTGACTTGCTTTATTGATTGATGTGTAAACACAGATTAGAAATAATGACTCATGTGATTATGTTTCTGTGGTCCTATATCTACTCAATGCTGTACCCGATTTACACCCGAAGTACAATATAATCAATTGCAAAACACTCTAATTGGTTGTCATTAGTATTTTGGTTTGGCTTTGGTTCGATAGCATAACTGTTACAGTGGGCATCTTTCTAGAGTTTTTCCTCATAGGTCACAATGTCAGCGTTTCTGTCTTTAGCTTTTCCGGACTCTTTGTGTGTGTGTGTAGGTGATGGAGACAGAGAGGATGATCTACCTAGTTACAGAGTATGCCAGCGGAGGAGAGATTTTTGGTGAGTGGCTGTCTCATCGTGGAATGTCTCACTGGAATTCATCTTGTACGCCGTGCTTGCCTTTACACGCCCCGATACCTATAATGCCCCATATTGTACTCATCACGCACTTCATTCACTCCCATTCACACCTACCCTGTGCTTTGAACCACCATCCTAAATAAGGGCGCTTTGAGGGAAGGCTTATTAAAAGCTCCTGTTTAGTAAATGTGTGAAAACGTGTGTGTGCATGTGCGCCGCTGCAGACCACCTGGTGGCTCACGGGCGCATGGCAGAGAAGGACGCCAGGAAGAAGTTCAAACAGATAGTGGCGGCGGTCCACTTCTGCCACTGCCGCAACATCGTCCACCGAGACCTGAAGGCTGAAAACTTGCTTCTGGACCACAACCTCAACATAAAAATTGCAGGTGTGTGTATTGAATCAAAAATGGGTGATATTTCTTTTTGTTTTCCCTATTCCCTATATTAATTCCTTCCCCTCTCTCTCACAGACTTTGGCTTCAGTAACATGTTTTCCCGAGGTCAGCTGCTGAAAACGTGGTGCGGCAGCCCTCCCTATGCGGCTCCGGAGCTCTTTGAGGGCAAAGAGTACGATGGGCCTAAAGTGGACATTTGGGTGAGTGCACTGTTTGTTTGAAAGATAAAGAGAGGGAGCGCCCTGCTCAGCTGATACCATCTCTTCACTGTGATGAAAAACATGAAATCATGCCTCTGTGAACACACGTTCACATCACGCCAGCGGCCTCATTGGCTGAATATTTTTAACAATGACAGAATCATCTGAAGGCCACCCGTCAGATCCGCACAACAGAGGAAAGTTTGTTTTAGAGAACTTGTTTTAAAGATTGGATATTTGAGACACACACACACACTGGCACACCATGAATAATACTATTATACTAATTGAATCTAACATCACGGTCGTGGAACAATATGAAATCTGAGGCTTTGTGGTTCTCCCTGAAGTGTTTTCCATGCGTTACTATGCAGCAGTCCAGTATAAACTATAAACCATGTTTTTGGTTAACCATAATCAATAACTAGACTACGTACGTTATCTGCCCCACCAATTCTTCTGATCACGAGCCACTACAGCTTTACAGTATATGTGCACGAGCCACGGATTTCAGTAGCATATATAAACATTTTAAAAAGCTCTGAAGAGTTAGCCTAAAATACATAGATATGAGTTTGTCAACTTTATTTATAAAGCACACTTTAAACAACAATGGTTGACCAAAGTGCTCGACACAATCAAATATCGAATACATGCCATGAAATATATCAAAAGCCAGATTTTTAAAAAAGTATTACGACTTAAGTAACGACTTAAAAATACATATATAAACTGTGCGTCGTGACTATACAGTGATAGGCTATTACAGAGGATGGGATCACCCACCGCGAAAGCTCGATCTCTACTTTTTAGCCTGGCTTTTGGGACATTCGGAAGTAATTTGTTAGATGACATCAGTGCTCTGACTGGGGAATGGCGATATTAGTGTGGGAGTGAATGGTGAGATAATTTCAATCAATCAGATTCTGTCCTGCTAAAAATATGCTGCCTTGTCAAAGTGTTAAAAGAAGACGATAGCAAAACTAAGGGACCGATCATCATCAAAAAATATATGATGGTTATAAATAGATTCTGACAACATTTGTTTTCGACCCTGCCCGTCAAAGTGACTGACACCGTAAAAGTCTACCGCAATCACTGCATCATATGTAGAAACGATGGCTTGCATGTCAACGCAAAGTGTGTGAAGAACACGTGTAGCTATCGTGCATCACTTACGTTTGTGTGTTTGCAGAGCCTCGGTGTGGTGCTGTATGTGTTGGTCTGTGGTGCCCTGCCCTTCGATGGCAGCACCCTGCAGAACCTAAGGGCACGTGTCCTCAGCGGAAAGTTCCGTATCCCCTTCTTCATGTCCACAGGTGAGACTGGACATAGCCTTCTGTCGGTCATCCTGATCTTCTAGACCCATCTGTAGGCAATAATTCTCATATATTAATACTTATAAAGGTATTTTTTCTTGCTTTGTATATAAGTGTTTTTTGATGAGTGCAATGGTTATACCTACGTTTCTAAGGGAGTGTGTAAGTGCCACATGCAGCTCAACAATATTATGTGACCTAGTGTGCATTTTGAGACAGGTGGGACAGTTGACACTATTAAATGTGAAATCCAAAGACAAGGTCCAAAGTTGTTTTCTGAGGTTTGTGTTTCCACCAGCACAATATTCAGGAATATGAACTACACATTATAATCCTCTGACTTTTGTGGTTTACAATTTTTTCTGATGTTTGGCTTCAACACATTTAATTGGTGAACTCAAAGAAAAGCCAGTTCTGCGTTAGAAACACAGTCTGTGTGTGTGTGTGTGTTTTTTTTCAGACTGTGAGTACCTAATCAGACACATGTTGGTGCTGGAGCCTAGCCGACGACTGTCCATGGAGCAAATCTGTAAGAACAAGTGGATGAGGCAGGGTGACCCTGACCCTGACTTTGACAGGGTGAGGCTCATTACCTGCTGTTAATGGTCTGTTAAAGCAACATGTGTTTCAGTATTCAATGGTTAGCTCAATGGAAACCAATGTTAAATTACATTAAAATGAACCATTTGTTTCTCAAAAACATGCTTCCCAGGATTATACAGTACATTTATATATTTTTTCAACTACTCTGTACTCAACAAAGATATTTTGTTTTGATTTACCTTAACTAGAAATGTTTTCTTAAATAAAACACAACAAGACGGGAAGCTGTTGCGTTCAATATCGTGCAAACACAGGGCATTTCATCCCTGACCTCTGGCGTCGTTCCTCGTCTCCCTGCAGTTAATAGCGGAGTGCGAGCAGGTGAAGACTGAGCGAGACACAGAGCTCATCAACGAGCAGGTGCTGTTCACCATGTCTGAGATGGGCCTGGACAAGGAACGCACGGTCCAGGTGAGACCTCCGCCTCCACTTCCCTCTTTTGTCAGTGCGCAGGCGTGCCTCTGTCACTGTACGCTGTGGAGGCATGCCTCCGTCACTGTACGCTGTGGAGGCGTGTGCCACGAGTCGCCGCATTCACTCTGTGTGATGGAGCCGTATTATGGCACACACTCAACAATATAATGCAACAGTGCCCTAATGATACTACACAGGAATTATTGTAAAATAAATACAAATGTTTGTTTCAAGTATGGTGTGTCGACACAGCAGAGATGGCTATAAATATAATCTATATTGATTGATTAGATTTGAGTGACGGATCAGACGTTGTAATAGCTGGGGAGATGAGGTGTAGGTGAAAGCTAACCTGAATGTACCTCGACCTCATCTGTTGTAGTGCCTGCATCAGCATTGTATCTTTGTTGCAACAAAATGACCTCAAAGCCTTCAAAATGATGTCAATAGACCTCCTAGCTTTCTTTATTCTGATAGTATAGCTTACATATACTGTGGTGTTCCAGTGAATTGTGTTGGGAAGAAAGTTGTGGGATGTAGATGTCATAAGGTTGAACATTTCTAAATGATTCATGTTATTTAAATACAATGCCTATAGATGCCCTATACATACATACATAACCTATAAATTTGAAATACTGCCCTATTCACACATTGAATGAAATATGATTCCAGTCTTATCGGACAGACAATCATCATTGACTTTCCAAAGTGCCTTAAAGAAGTGCCAAGTGTAACACGGACCCCTCTCTCTCCCCAGTCCCTACACACTGATGCCTATGATCACTACAGCGCCATCTACAGCCTACTGGCCGACCGCCTCAAGAAACACAAGACCCTAGGAGTTGCACTGCCTACACAGCGCCCCATTGGCTATCCCCTTAACCCTGTGCAGGCAATGCCCCGCCTCCTCCACTTAGGATGGCACAATAGTTTGAGCCATATACTTTGCCTTCAGGATTGTAAGTGCGTGTGCGTGTGTGTGTGTGTGTGTGTGTGCGCGTGTGTGCGTGTGTGTGTGTGTGCGCGTGTGTGCGCGTGTGTGCTGCCAGCCGGCAGATCAACAGGGTAATCCAGTTAGCATGACCGTTCCCCATGTACAGCTCATCAACCCAGAGAACCAGATTGTTGAGGTGAGTCACCATTGCGATTGCTCTGCAGGCACAGACGAGCGGCTCATGCTCCTGATGACCTGGTTAGGATCTGTCACAGTGACCCTCAATGGCCAACGATCGCTTGCTATGTCTGTCCTTACAGAGCCGTGGTCGATGGCCATGTGGCCCAGCGATGTTACATGTATTACATTATATGCATTTATTTATTATTATTAAATGTTATTCAATCAATAGTCCTTCCTCTCAATATTTCCTTGGACATTGGACAGACCCGTTACTTAAAACCATGAATTTAACTACTAAATAGAATACGTTATTTTTGAAAAATCATAGCATGAAGAAGAAATGAGGACTGTGATGTATCTATTTACTACATTTTCCATCTGACATCTGGTCACTCTCCTGGTTTAGCCCGATGGCAGCATGGCTCTAGACAGTGACGAAGGGGAGGAGCCATCTCCTGAGGCCATGGCTCGCTACCTTTCTATGAGACGACACACCGTTGGGGTGCCAGACCCCAGGTAACACACACACTGCAGTTTCACCTTCACGTTTCCTTGACCAGCATCATAGTTGCCTCGTTAGTTCCACAGTGAAAGGCGTGTTTCAGCTGTGAGCGTCTGTGCCCTAACCTCATCTCCAGGTAGTTGTGACGCTGCTCTCTTCTCTACCTCCCCTATCCAGGGCAGATATGCAGGAGGAGCTCCAGAAGCTTCCCCCGGGCTTCCCTCGCGGTGCCGTTCCGCAGCCCCCGTTCCCCCCGCTGCCCCACAACATGGCTCACATGCACACCCTCATGCCCACGCAGAGCTTGCAGCCCACACAGCATCTGGAGTACAAGGTACAGTGGCCAGGGTGGAGAACAGGCCCCGCATGGACCCATACAGGTGTAGAAGGGCAGGTGGAACATGGATGGAGGTGCTCATTGCCTGAACAGGGCTGAACGATGAATCATTTTCAAATCGAAATTTTCGATTTTGAAACAATGCGAATAGCATGTGATTTATAAGCACCTCTGACCTCTGACCCAGGTTTTTACGTTGTTCAAATTCACACCGCCCTCCTTCTTGGACGGCCATTCTATTTAATCAGAAGTGCGCTGCTCCTCTACAAGTAAATACGTATCAGAAATTCCCCATGGCGACTACATACACCCACCAACACATGCGTGGCACACAAGGAAACATTAGTGGGAGTTTTGTGGAAAGTGGCTGAGCTAGAAGAAACGTTGGAAATATTAGTCCCGAAGAAAAGCAGCATTTCAGTGTAGGCTATTTCTGTCCTGAGACGACAATGTGTAACTAATTAAGCTATTGTGAAAGGTGACGTGCTGGGATGAGACATGGAGAAACTTTAACAAGGCAGCCAGCTTGCCATCTTGATTAAAAAAAGTAAGACACGTAGCATCATCTGACTGAGATTTAACTATATTATGCTAATACGGTAGCTAATGGCGAATGTAACTCATGCTTCACAGAATGAATTGAGAATGCTACGGAGCTATGAGAATGATTGAGCGCGTTATCTGAAGTTATGCGTGCTGTATCCGTGTTAATATGAGCGGACATAACTGGCTATATTTCATGCAGATAGCCCGTCAGCGCCATTGAACTAAGAAGGTGCACAGACACTGGAAATGGTGTGTAGCCGGCGGCGCGCCCAGGGGAGTTTCTATGATCAGACATGAAGGGGGGCTCAGCCCCTAATGAAACATGTAGTGCAAATCACTGATTTCACTGCATGACAATTAATGAGCTGTGCCATCTGTAACAGCGAGCCAAGTTTGAAAAACGTAACGCAAAATCATATTTCTTTTCCGATTACATAGTTTTTGTGATCGTTAGGAGCCGACTTTGAAATCCCGATTAAAATGTGATTAATTGCAGAGCCCTGACCATACATCTTAGCTATGTCATGTATTCATGTGTTGTTTGCCCCCCCCCCCCCTTACTTTCCCATCCATGTGATTAACATGTGTGTGTAATGGCGCTCTAGGAGCAGTGCCTGCTTCAGCCCCCCACACTGCAGCTTCTCAACGGTATGGGTCCCCTCGGTCGCAGGGCCTCGGATGGAGGGGCCAACATCCAGCTGCACGCCCAGCTCCTCAAGAGGCCCCGGGGCCCCTCGCCCCTCGTTGCCAGCCCGGTGAGCACCCACGTTGGCCCGGGCGTCCGTAGTCCGCACACATTGGACCATGAGAGCTCTAGCCACCGTATGAAATGCGGGCGTTTCTAACAGTGAGGCGGCTATTCCCATGTACATGTTGTCTCTTTCTAATGGTCTGTCTCTGTATTAGCACCCTATCCCCGCTGTAGCCCCTGTGGATGAGGAAGGCTCCGATGGAGAACCCGACCAAGAAGCAGTGCAGAGGTAGTGCTGCCACCTGGGGCGGGGGTGGGCGGGGGGGGGGGGGACTGACTGTGGAGGACTGTGTGTCGTGGCCATTCTTTTGGAGGGGTGCTGTCTAAACTGGGATGCTTAAGAAAGCTGAAAACCTGTGCCCACTGACGCTGGGGAACACAAACGCTGAGGCTTTAATACGGAGTGGGCGACGTGAAAAACTTGGTTGAATGTTCCTGACTGAACCATTTGATTTAAAGCAACGTTAACGTGCCAAAGGTTCAGTTCACTAATGTCCGAGTGGCCGTTCAATGCATTCAATCAAGTTAGTCAAATCAATGGTTATTGGACTTTGGTTCAGACTCGACACATGGCTAGCACAGGTAGATCCATGGTACAAGTGTTACGTCCAGGTGGAGGCTTTCCCAGGTATTCCACATCAGGCAGCACCTCCGCAGGCTTCGCAGGTGTCTTGGGTTGCTGGGAGCGGGTGCCTCTGGGCTGCAGCTCTGCTTTTTATTTGCAGCGGGAAGCAGGCACTTGTGTTGTGGCGCTCTCTCTCCCTCTCTCCTCCTTTTCCCCCTTCCTCTCATGCAGTTCAATCTGACTCGGCCGTTTAAGTAAAGCCCTTTTATCTTCCAAGCTGTAGCCAACACCATCTTGGCTTCTTTCTCTCATTTCAAGCAGCGCCAAATTGTCCTCCCAACCTTCTTTCTCCTTCTTACATGGCTTTGCTAACTCTCAGGCTTTGCAAAAACAAACCATAAATGCCAAAAAACATTTCCAATCCTCAAATTGAAAGCTGGGGGTTGTGGGGATATAAATATCTACTGTATGACCTTTTTCATTCTGATTGGCTAAGATGATATGATTGACACCATTGGCCGAAGTAGGAAGGGGACGGGCTCTTCCTGTTTTCCCCTGCCTGTTAGCCAATGAGGACAGAGAGCTGACCAGCGCTGCTTCCTGTCTCCCATCCTTCCCCTGCCCTCCTGCGGCCCAGGTACTTGGCGAACCGCACCAAGCGGCACACGACGCACGCTCTCATGAGCACACCGCATGGCGAGCCCTCGCCGGAGTCCCAGCGGCCCCAGGGCCCCCGCCAGAGGGGGGGCTGGGCACCCGACACACACACCCGGTGAGGGGACACGCTTGCTCTGAGCTGTATACGCGTGCACGCACACACACACCAACACACACCCACACATGCACACAGACACTGACCAGCCGTTGCGGTAGACTTTCTCGTTGTCAGTCATTTTGACTGGCAGTCGTAAAAATTCCATCACAATACATTTTAAAATTTATTTTAATGATAATCTGTAGTCATTTTTAAAAGCCCCTTAGTTTCGCAAGATCTGTTTGGCAGGACTGAATCAGATGGATTTATATTAAAACATATCTATGTAGTTTGATCTTTCCAGTGAGATTAACAATATTATGCCCATTTATTTGCAAAAAAAAGAGAAGATTGCTATTCTCAACTCTCTCTAGCCCGTTTGACACACTCATCACCAGGCTCACCTATCGTTTGTCATTTAGCAGTTTCCGCTAGTGCTGGGTGATTAATCAACCATGTCGATTCAGTCGATATTTGTTGATTTAACGATTTGAAAATTGAAATGCAGATTTTCTCTTTCTCAAACAAGTTTCTGCTCCACCTCTCGCGAGGCCTGCGTAAATTTCTTGCCTCAACTCCCCTATCAGAAGAGAAACTCCCTTCCAGTGTTGTAGGCAAGTGGGAACAGGGCTGAAATGAGAGTTCATGCACTGTAGTGAACGGTGAAAAATCCTTCCCTAAGAACAAAGACATTGTTCAAACCACGGCGGTGTGAAATCTGCACTCAAAAGAAAAAGGTTCCTACCAAATCTGTAAACGCTACAAGTGTTTTTCAATCACCTGAAGTATAAGAAATAAAATTTTCAAGCGTTATAAGCATACAATACATACATTTTCAGCGGATCTCTTAGGTAAACCATGTTTATGAACCGCTAATCTGGGATATTAATATTTCGAATGTAACAAACAGTTCACAAACTAATTAGTTTAACTAAGAGATCCGCTGGAAAATACATGCTTGAAAATATGGAATAGGAATGAATGGGTTTCAGAGGGCTTTTCACAAGGGAAGCGTCATCCCACTCTCTGTCCCGCACCCTCCCGCCCACCTCATGTGAAAGGCAAATCTACTGCCCAGAGTCGCAGAAGCAATGCATCTCGTTTTGAGGTAACCATGAGAAGAGAACAGTAAACAAACCACGTAGATGAACCAAAAGATATATTTAGCCTCTTAACGGTCTCTAAATAAACCTATCTTATTTCAAATTAATTAAGACAAAATATGTGGTGAATATATGATATAGTGTCATTGGTGTGTTTTCATTTATCGTTTTAATACCAACTCTAGACTATATCCAATAAACATTGTCAGTGTATTTCACGCATTTTCTATCTTGTGTTCGGTAAATGCTTGTGAAATTAACACATTTATCATTTAATGACAATCCTGTCAGTTGGTCCGGCTGTATGCTGCTTGCTAGCTTACATTCCTACAAGTCAAGAGGCAGAGGCGAATGTGTGTCTCGCCGCACCGCCACCTCAAAAGTTTAATATATTTTATCTTGAAGTGGTGCGTGTTCTAGATTCGTGCACACAAGTGGCACAGTTCTCGGGAATGCGCCCGCCCACCTTCGAGATAAAGCCATTTGTTGTCATGCATGTTGGTGTTTCACAATAAAATCTGCTGTTACAGGTAATGCACCCCCTAATAAAGTCATACGGTAGAGATAGTTTACAGTTGCGAATGGATAAAATATTACTGTATATAAAAAGGAATGAATACCATGAAACTAGGCTGTAAAGTTAAACAAACGTGTATCGCTGCATAAAAGACATCAAAGACTTTAAAAATTGTTTAAGATAGAGGACCAAGATGTTATTAAGTGTCCTGAACAATTATTTTTTTGTGGATCCAAAACAAATGTAATGGATTGTATTCACACTAGAGCCATTTGCCACCTGGGAAATCTGGAAGGGAATAAATCAATTTTTCCCATGCTTCGTTGTGCACATGAACAACTGGCCCCACAAATAAACACAGCATACAACTTCTCCTAAAGAAACTGTCAGCAGTTGTCTCACATCAGGTGCTTGAAACATGTAGTTACAGGATGGCGTGGCACCTGACAGGCATTCGTTCCTATCAGCGTCCTCTACAACTCTGAAAAGCTTTGACCTTTTATTCCCCACATTCTGAAAGAGGAGGTATACTTCATTCCTTCCCAATAAATGTGGTCATTATTGGATTATTACATCTCTAGAAAGCAAGATGCTTTGCTTTACTTTTTGCCAGACCGTGTGTAGCGGTCCATCTGGGAAAAAAGTAGCAATTTAAAACGGCATTATTTATTACATTTCTATATTTGGGTTCACTACTTTGATCTTTATTACAATTAAAAGGTTGTCACTGAATAAAAAGTAATATCTTCCAAAAAATGTATGTAATAATTTAAACAGATAGAGGTTTTTGCATTTGAACTCTTGAAAGAAGCTTCAGTGAACTGCCATCTTCAGGTTTATCCACATATTTTCTACAGTTTAAATCTGGGCTTTGGCTGATAGATTTGTCAGCCACTCCAGCTTTGTTTTAGCTGTGTGTTTCGGGTCACCCCAGTCTGAGGTCGTGTTCAGTCTGGATCATGTTTTCTTCAAGGACCTCTCCCCCCGTTTGGCTTCATTAATTCGTCCCTCATTTCTGACTGGTCTCTCAATCCCTGAGAAGCACCACCATAGCTTGATTCTTCCATTACCGTGTTTTACGGTAGTGATGGTACTTGATGGACGAGTGACTGGTTTTTGCCAAAAATAGTGTGTTTTTTCTTTCCATGTTTGGAATCCTCTTTTAAACTCCTTTCAGCAAACTCCAATCAACTGTCATATGCAGTCATATCATTTACCTGAGTGACTTCTAGACACTCCGGCAGGTTTTCCCATCTTTGCAGAATACCTCTGAAGCTCTGTTGGTGACCGTTGGGTTTTTGGTCAGCGTCCTGTCCAAGACTCTTCTTGCCAATTTACTCAGTTTGGCGGTATGGTCAGATCTGGGAAGAGTTCTGGTGGTTCAAAAATGTTTCCATTTCAAAATTGACACCACTGCTCCTGGGAGCACTCTGCTTTTATACTGTTGTCCTAATTTACTGCATGCCTTGCCACAATTGCATTGCATTTTCATGTAGGTATACAGAGAGTTTGTTGGACATCAATGCTTGATTTCTGTCCTTGCATAGAATGTGAATTGTGGGACCTTATGTACACAGGTGTCAGTGATTGTACGTAAGCGAATACACGTTTTGTCATGTTAACCAAATATCTACTCTTCAGGAACTTCTGAAGGAGCGACATATGGCATTGAAGGGAGATGTGGTTTTTGTTTTGACGATTTCAAATATCAGTTTTTCTCCAGGATAGCTGACTACTTTTAAACGTGCCTCAAATTGGCTTAACTAGTGCTTTATAGCACTGCTGAAAAAGGAATATGAAGCTTATGAAGACATGCAAGCTTTATGATCAGTTTGCTGATTGATTGGTTGCAGTTTCACCTGCAGTACAAACATTTTTTTCAGCATTCTAGGCTGCTTAGGAACACTTCACCGTTGTTTGAAATTGATGTAATGCAATCTAGTAGTCATCGTCAAGAATTGGCATACTGTATGTACTATAGCACACTAAATGCCATGCAGGAATATAAACTGCTGCCAATCTCATGTTCTCACAGTGCTACATTGATCCTAATGCCTTTTTGCAAAAAAATAATTTTACTGTACGGTATATTGGGAATATGCATATACTTGAACCACAGCGATGTCTGAGAACATGCAATTATATGTATTATTCCTTTGGTGTATATCCATTCAGTAGATCATATGATTAACTAAAGTCCAGTGTGCTTGCCTCCCCAATCAATTTGCTTAGAATGTCTTTTGCTGTCAAAGGTACAAGATGTATGTGTTTTCCAGGGATAGATGGCTGAATGAGACTGGGCATTGTTGAAAAATATATGGCCCACTTTCTTTATGTGGCGTTAGCACTCAAGTGGTCAGCACCCTTGGCATCAAAATCATATATATTCCTTTAGGGCCCAATGTTTATTTTTTAAATTGAAATGGATTCATTGTAGTGCGACTGTATCGGCATGCAGTGAAGTTCGTTTCTATGTAGAGATCGCGGTCTGCTCATTGCATCCACATGGAGTACAAAGGGAAGAGCTCATGCAAATGTTTCTTTCTCTCTCTCTCTCCTCTGTGGCTGATTCAATGTGTGTCAATGTCTGTCACGTCATGTGGCACGCTGCGTCCTTCTGTGTGTACACCTGTGCATGTGTGTATGTGTCGGTGCGTATGTGGTCCCTGGTATCCAGATCCTGCTACAAGGACTGCAACACCCTCCACCTGCCCATGGAGCGCTTCTCACCAGTCAGGCGATTCTCGGACGGGGCCGCCACCATCCAGGCATTCAAGGCCCACCTGGAGAACAGCAGCCTCATCAGGCAGCTCAAGCAGGTTCGTCATCCATCTTTATAACTGCTGTAGCACCATTTGTAGTTCGACTCTTAACGCAGACGTTCTTACTTTTTAAATGTATTTCATTATTAAAAGCAGTCTACCATGATAAATGTTAGTTTTACTTTTAGCAGAAGAAAAACGTTGGTTTTGTTCAGCCTAATTGAAATACGCAACAATAAAAAAAGAAATTAGAGCAGCTTTATCTTTTTAATCAGTGGAATGTATTTATTAACAGGTAGCAAAAATGCTAATGAAACTTTCTTCTTGAGTGTGGAATACAGTGCACTCCCACCAATTATCCTGCTACATAGCTAATTGTGGACCATCGTGATTGATCGTACTAATCGATAGTTGTGTACGTCACTGTGAATGTTGATCCTACCAACCTTGACATCACTCGGCTTCCTCATGGACTCTTAACTTATGGAGCTCTTCACGTTAGCCAGTTATGTGTAGCGCAGGGGTCTCAAACTTAATTTACTTGGGGGCCGCTGGAGGCAGAGTCTGGGTGAGGCCGGGCCGCATCGGGTATTCCACAAGAAAAGCTTTGTTAAAAAAATTCCAATCTTCTCAAATGTCTTTATTTTTATTTTTTTAACACTA
>JAODUK010000005.1:3788002-3821469 GCA_027564635.1 Typhlichthys eigenmanni
AGAGGAGAAGGGAGGGGTTTAAAGGGTGGGCTTGTAGTCATTGTCAGCCAGCAAGTCAGGGAGAGGTGCGACCGGGCAGGCTGGACTGAAAAGCTTGTGTGCAAACTGGGATGAGTAGAAGCACTGGGCGGCTTAGCTGTTGATACAGCCGGCGAGAGTGTGCGCACGAACGCGAGTGAGAGAGAGAGAGAGAGAGAGAGAGAGAGGGTGTGAGAAGAAGTAAAAGCCAGAAAAAAAAAAGAAGAGAAAAGAAAGATCGGGCGGATACTACGAAGCTACAACTATGCTGTGCTGCATAAGAAGAACCAAACCGGTAACCTGCTTTGCATTGCTTTTTGCCATCTCCATTTTGTCAGCATTTCATATTTCAGTGTAACGTTTCACAACTCTTGTGACATTTCTCGTGAGACGTCGGAGTGCTTGAGATAACAGAAAATGTAAGTGTATTTAATTTTCCTTTGACCGGGGCCGCAAGTCATCATCCAAGTCTAACCGAATACACCAGACACGCCTAGTTAATGTGATTATCCCGCATGAATGGACGTTGCCACAATGCCGCTATAGACCACCTCACACTGTAGTCTACAAGCTATACGTAGACTATAGTAGATCTAGGCAGCAGGGTATTCCCCCTATTGATCCCACACTTTAAAAGACAAAATATTATTTATAGGCACATTGTAATAGTGTGTAGCCTAATCACTGCAAGGCTGACGGAATTACTTTCTTGTTAATTGAACACATTCACTGAGCTCAGCATAATGCCGGTTCTTAATGATTCCCAGTAATTAAGTCATCCTTTAGCCTTCTTAATTGATACCTTAATTGGGATCTTAATACTGTATCTACATGTGCGTTATTGTGGGAGAAATGGGCGACATGCAGAAAAGCAGATTTTCACAGTGAGAGAAAAGGGTGGGGTAGGGATGTGAGCTGACTCTTCCAGCAACACCAGCATGTCACTGGCCCTTAGGGAATACAATAGGAACAAATTAATCGCCTAAATGGATTAGCATAGTCCTCCAGGTTTTAAGTGGATGCTGTCAATGGGTGTACCACTATTAACCGTGCACCGGTTTAACGCGCTTGAAAGGCGCACGCCGGGTAGTTTCTAGCCCGTAGCTATTCCCAGTGGAGGAGAACGAAAAAAAAAGGTGTTGCATGGAATCGGGCGGGTCCAGGCGGTGGAGAAGGTGGCACTCTCGCTGTTTCAACGCCTCTGTATGTTGTATTCGCGCCGGGTGTTGGCTGTGATCAGGGCCAGCTTCCCGCTGGTATCTTGTCTGATCATAATTTTATGGTGCTCATAATGCCGAGGAGTCTGACGGCACTTGATTGCGTCTTAAATGTCAGCCCAGATGAGTCATATTAGCTCTGACAGGAGAGAGAGAGAGAGAGAGAGAGAGAGAGAGAGAGAGAGAGAGAGAGAGAGAGAGAGCTAAACAGTTTGAACAGAGTTGCAGGAGGACGCAGAGAACGGGAGGTGGTGTGGGCAGGTGCACACAGGTATTAGATGGGGCAAAGAGAATATGGTGCGGAGATGCAGCAGTAAGCTAGCTAGCACCATGCACTGCAAGGGGGGAAGGTGTTCGACAGGAGGGAGGTTGTAATGTATGGGGGAAGGTAGTGGGAAGCAGGAGTGAGGCAGCGTGACAGAAAAGGAACAAAGGTATAGGGAGGAAACTGCATCCATGACTTTCGAGAGGAAACGCAAGGGAAAACTGATGGGAGCTTCATGATGGAAGGTGAAGCTGCCCTAAGCTGATAGGAAGCAAATTAATAAAAGAGGTAAGAAGACACCCAGATTCTCCCCATCTTCAAGTTTGAATTGCAAATCATATGATTTCACATCAACCTTGTGTGGCCATAGTGGAAGTATTCTCATGGCTTACAAACATGCCTGCTTCCTATTCCTGCTTATAGCTTTCAAGGAGGAAGCTGTTTGCGGTTTTCTACTGCTATATGCTAAACCTTCAGTATGGGAGTGTCCATATAGCCATCAGTTGGCTATATGTTAGCCTGTATGCTATATGTTAGCCTCAGCCTCAGAGCCTATGGTCTCCAAGACTTGCCAAAGCTCCAATGAGCTCTGGCCACAACCACAGAACTAGGTGCATTTCTCCTTGGTCTGCATCTTCCTCAGAGAGCACCACATGGCGTCATCCTCACCTCTCCTGTAAGCACACCCCATCTGCTGTCTTTCCCCCTCTATAGCAGGCATACCCCTCTCTGTCTAGCTCCAGCCCTATTTGCACCCACAACCGTGTCTCTGCAAATAATGTCCAACCCCACTACCCATGCCCCTGACAGTCAGCAGCCTACCATTCGCCACCAACCCCGCCCCCAATATGTGTGCTAAACGCTGACCGCAGAGCCTTTGTTCAGGCAGAAAGAATTGAATTAAAGGCTGCTTCGGAGGATGCAATGATGCCAGCACATGGCTGCCTGCATATTTTGTTGCAGCGGCGGCGCATCTTTCAGGGTTGAAGAAAGCCTCACGACACTCGGCACGCAACACCGTCACACGACAGAGAGAGGGCGAGGAGGAGAGGCGAGGAGGGGAGCTGCAGACACGCGCCACCTGAGCCCCCCTCTGTCTCCCTCTGCAGGAAGACTTTAGCCGGCTAAAAGGGTGTGGTGCTCCGCCGTGTCTGTAGGCTATATCGTGTGTGTGTGTGTGTGTGTGTGTGTGTGCGTGCGTGCGTGCGTGCGTGCGTTAGTGGGTAGCTGCTGGAAGAGGAGCAGAGAAAGAAGAAATAGAGAGAAGGATAGATACAGCTGTTATAGCAGAATGCAGTGTCCAATCTGTTGACTGTCTGGACCATATTTCATTCAATTAGCCAACAGATCGGTATTGATGTGATTATAAGGAAATCGCTGTAATTACACATAATTATTTAAACATTATAAATGCGTTAAGGTCTGCATGGGAACTGCGATAGACCCAATATGTGAAGTGTCTGTGGGAAAATGTATTATTTACCAACTCCGGTTAAAAGCCTGGTCAAATTATATAACGCGACTGATATCATATTAAGATCAAATAAACGCAGCGATTGCACCTGTTGGTTGGCTATGATTATATGAGCGCGCATCGAAGCAATCTATGGCGGCGCCAGCGCAACCGCTTCAATCATTCCCTCACATTCGACGGGCGAGGAGAGGTGAAAGGTGATCTGCGCGAACGGAAGAACTGAAAAATGTTTTTTCTTTTTATTTTTTTTGCGCCTGCTGTGAGCGTTAGCGTGCGCCGTGGAAATTGAACCTCCTCCCAACTCGCTGCTGTGTCACCACCCCTCCCCCGTCCCTCCCGCGAACATGTCCCTAATGCCTCTGGAAACGAGGAGTTGGGAAGGTGGAGATTGCTTCAGTGTGTCATAGCCAGGGCGGGGGGCGGTATTGTGTGGTTATAGATTTGCCGGTAAGCCCAATGACTCCGGGGTGTGGTTCTCACGGCATTCTGTGCCGACCCAAGGACGGAGGCAGCGTTGCGATGGACCGACCGTCGCTTATACAAAGACATACGGATATGTTAGTCATCAAATCTCACACTGGACACGTTATAGGCTAGACCGTTTATCACCTTGCAGATAAGAAAGTATATAGTCTTAGCCTACCTTACTGTAGCTATAGTCTTTACGATTCTTGCATAGGCTACATATTAATATTTTATTTGATTTATAATCGAATTACAATACTTAATTATTTATGAATGACAGCAAGCCTTCATTATTTTGTAGCCAACTGTACTGTGATGCTGCATAATAGACTATACAGCATAAAATGCATGCTTGTTTTAAAGTTCTGTTACAACAAAGGCACGCTATGCTAGTTGTGATACAGTATATATGTTGTAATTGCTGACTGATAATCCTATTATAGAAAACAGATTATATTGCAGAAACTAGCCCACTTTTTGCTGGATAACAGTAATGCGTATCTATGGCAACCATGAAGGAGGTCTTCATGTAATGTGGAAATGCTGCAGACTAATTATAATGCTGCATTTCTCTGTTTATATATCTGAGATTTGTTTGTTTAATTTGAAATTAATTGGCTTTTAGGTTCTAAGGTATATTCTCATGTTTATGAATGAAAATGTGTCACACACACACTGTGAAAATGCTTTAGCATCTATGCACAAAAACAAGAATACATGAATAAGTGCATTTATGCTTCACTTATTTATTGTTAAAATACTGTGATTTTAATGTAATGTTTAATTTTTAACAATATTGTGCACTTTCACGGTCATATAGTACAGAATTTAATGCTAATTCACGTCTAATGCAATTCACGTCTAATGCATAACTGTATTTTGACAAATTAACTAAATCTATATGGTTTAGGGCTGGCTTCTGTGATTGTTACACTTTAAGTGAATTGCACTGTAATGTCTTCACATTTACAGTATTACTATGAGATCATTTGATCTTTCATTAAATTTCCACTATCACACCCAGGTGTTAAAGTGAATGACATTAGATTTCTCTATTCCAAATATGATGTCAGCTTCATATTCCCAAACACTCTCATCCATCTCTCTCTGACTCACTGCATACAGCCAGTAAGTAATTGTATTTCAGTTAAGTGCTCAGGTCAGATTTTGGCAATTGTAAGCACCTATGAGCTCAGGCATAATAAAAGCCCAGGAAGTCACTGGAGACCTGCATATTATCAAGAGCAGAGACTGTGCGGAGGTTTTCTGTCCTGCTGTTAGCTCCCTCTTCTAATTGTTAGCTAATTCTGCTCTATATGCTGCAGCACCCCAGCTGTGTCCATTACCGGACAGTGTAGCTAGCTATCAATTACTCCGTCCCCAAGCAAATGGGCTCCTTGCAGAACAGCAGAGGAACACAGAAGTACAGCTTAAAGCTTTGTATGGCAAGAAACCATTTCCTCTCGTAAACGCCCAAACGAAAAGCTATCGGGCATTCATTTTAATATTTCATGGGACATGCTGGCTGGGTGTAGGCCAGAGAGGGTTGGGCATTCATGGTGACAGAACAGAAAGACCTGGAGCCGTGCTTGCTCCCCGACTCCCCTGGGACCATGCGTGGATAGCAGAGGGCCACACCCTGGCCTTGCTGCTGTGATATTGCACCCTGACCCTGAACGACGCGTGGCCGTCTTAAATCACCACATAAAGACGTTATCCTGGCCGGGAGCGGTCCACTCCAGCATTTAGCCAGCTCCCAGCTTCCTCATTCGCTATGCACTGTATGGAGACTTGGGGGAATACAATAGACGGTGAGCCAGCAAGTTGTGTGTTGACGAGTATATTCGCCACGCTACATGAACCCAGCACTCACATACTGTAAAGGCCAACCCCCTTCCCCCACCCCACACCCCAGAGCATAGCCCCTCCTCAGTCATGCTGATTGCTGCGCTTGATTTATGCATTCCTATTGGCCCGTTCCCCCGAGGGGTCAGGTGGACCGCCACTCCGGGTGACATACAGTCTTTCATAGCGCCAAACCGGTGACGAGCGTGGTGATGAGTTAGCACTCTGGTTGTCAAGGTAACCTTTGATCGTGTGGAGGGGTATGGCAGTGAATGCTGAGGAGATGGGAGCTAGCAGCTCGTTCCCTAGCAGCCAAGCGATGGATTTGTAGGGCTGCCGCCTGCAGAGTGGAGTGGTTGTCTCATTATTTTGGATGAATAGCTTTTGGTTTTTAACATTTGCATGTTGGCCTTTGTCCTAATAAGAGCACATTAGAAAAACACGAATGGATGCCGTAAATAGATTCTAGACTCAGATGTATCCATAGATTAAATTCACGTCGGCACCATTATCAAAAGCTACAATATTACTCTTGTGCCTAAATGAATTACTGCAGTAAATGCCTGGAGTGATTTGACATGCGGCAAATCCCAATCCAATTCAATACGCGTAGAGGTCTTACACACACACACACACACACACACACACACACACACACACACACACACACACACACACACATCTGTTATCGGCTGGTTTGCGTGACACAAAGGCATTGAATCTTGTCTTTCTCTGAACACGACATGCTAGGCCTAAACGTACAGATTCATGTCAGTGGTGAGAACAATCAACAGCTCCCCACTCAGGGTTGACAGGATAGGAACCCTACACCTTCCTTTCACACGTTTTACGTCTCACAGTATTCTACTCCTCATTTGGCTTCTCTGATGTTGCACTGCCTGCATGCTATTAGAGGGTTTATGTTGCCTTCATGTTGCTTATCCACTTTGATTTAAGGTGTACGCACAGTTGAGTATTTCCAGTCGAAGTAGTATTCTACTACACTCATTTATTTGCTTCTTTATTTTGAATGTACTGATTCATTTTGTTTGCTACTTTCAGTGCTCATCATTCATTTGTTGATTTGATTTGATTTCTTTTCATTAGATTTATTTGAGTCATAGCACAACCCTCTATTTGATGGACAGCTATGGATCCAGTCACCTGAGGTAATATCTTATAATACCGCATTTGTGCCCTGTCCTTTTCCTAAACATCTCCCTGATTCAGTCCTATATAAGCTTAAGCTGAACCCATGTATTACACCTAACCCAACGCTGCCCCATCTTTCACAAGCTACTGTAATCTCCATAAATATTCACATGTTAGCATGTTTAGTAGGACAGTAAATACTTGCCTTTGTTGTCTTCTGTGCACATATACTTACAGTTACATAGAATATTGGGGTGGCTACCGATCGATACTTTCCAGTGGACCTAGTCTTGTGTGTTAGCTCACTGCAGACGCTGTAAAGCGTCTCTTCTCTGGCTGAAGGGTGTGGCTTTGGGTTCCAGGTGGAGAAGAATGAAGAGGCGGACCAGAAGATCGAGCAGGACGGCACTGCCAACAAGCCCGAGGACAAGGCTCACAAGGCTGCCACCAAAATACAGGCCAGCTTCCGTGGACACATAACCCGGAAAAAGATGAAAGACGGAGAAGAGGAGGAGAAGGACGGAGAGAGCCCCGCCGCGCCCGAGGGCGAGGAGGCGGAGGAGAAGAAAGCCGAGGGAGAGGAGGACGCCCCGGCAGAGGAGGGCAAGAAGGAGGAGGAGGAGACAAACCAAGCCAAAAGCCCCGTGGCGGCAGAGAAGCCAGCCAACTCCCCGGCGGCACCCGCTGCCACCTCCCCCGCGGCGGAGCCCCAGGCGGCCGCGGTGGCACCCTCTGAACCCCAAAAAGAGGAGGCCAAGGCGGTGGAGAAGGCTGAGGCAACGCCCAACGAGGCGGAGGCGCCGGCGGCCAAGAGTCCCATCGCGGCCACGGCCGAGGAGACGAAGAAGAAACACGAGGAGGAGAAGAGTGGGGAGAAGGAGGAGGCCAGACAAGCCGACGTGCCTGCTGTCGTCAGCCCGACAGCCGAGAAGGAGAACCCCAACCAAACGAACGATAAACAAGGTAGGGAGACACCAAGTCTTTTATAGTGGTAGGCGTGTCGGTGACCTACTGTGAGACACAAGTCTGGCATGTGCATGCCTGTAAATGCACCAAGTTCAAACGTGGAGACACTCAAGGGCCAATTACCTACTGTAAATAACTAATAAAAGAGAATAGGTGGGCTTTGCCATGGGCTGTTGGCAGCCAGCCGCTACAGGAAATTACTGCCTGTTGAGTCGCTTGGATTTACAGACATTTGGCAGTGCTACGCCATTCACTGGTTACTACGGAGAAGCTGCTCAATATTAGTAGTAGAGTAGAAGGCCCTGTTTCTCAGCCAAGACAATACAACAAGCTATGAATTTGGACAGAAACGTTAGTTTGGTCCAGATACAGTAAATATCATATACAGGTTAACAAAAGAGAGGTTGGTAGAGATAAACCTCTATTAAAAGGCCCCTGTGTGCAACAGAATTTAGATCTCAAAAGCAGGTTTCAAAGCAAACCACTGTATGTCATTCCATGATTTCACAGGGTAGACCTAATGAGTCATGAAATAGCAATATTATACAGATAAAATACACAGTACAACATATACTTGACATGAACTCGTATATTTCTGGTCCAAGGACTCTCAGAATGGGTCAGAGAAGTACTTAATCAAGTATGAAGCAGGGTCATGCACACACGCACATGCACACAGTTGCGGAACTACCTGGAAACTAGGTCACCTAGGCAGCACCATCTCCCCGTTGTCATAGTTACCACCTCTACTGGATAGCTAGCCTGCATGTTGGGAAGAATAACAGGTGCTCTGAATTAAATAAATGATTAATGAACCTTAGGGGTCATTCTACACACTAGGAAGTCTTTCACACACACAACATTAAACAAACAATTGCATTACAAATATGTCCGGCCATTTTGCTTAAACCAATTTAACAAAGTGTATAAATATTAATATTGTATGTTACCTACTGGGATACAAATACTGGATACAAAGTACTCTGATACAGGTGAATTATTAATGAGGTCTGGGCCTATTTGAGATTTCCTACCACTAAAGTGTATGGCTAAGGTTTATCTGATAAACATATTGGAGACACTGAAGCTGATTTACATTTTGGTTAAACCCTCGACTGTAGCTTTCTTATCCCATACTGCCCGCTAAATTTCACCATGAATTAACCCCTTGATCTCGGAGGATTAGATGTTTTTCATGTTGAACATTAATGGAAGGTATGGAAGCTAAAATACGTTGAGGGTTTAATTAACAAAATGTCAATACCTCAAGTCAGAGAAAACACATGATTTGCCATTGACTTGTTAAGCCATAATACTATATGGAAACTGGGAGGTTTTGTGTGACTTGGTTGCATAAAACTACATATCTAGGAGTGCTGTATATGCTATTCATGTTGGTGGATCCCAATAAATTAACCATTATAATTAGTGCATGTAGGGTTAACTGGTTAACGGCTAGCTTTACGTCTGGGTTAACGGTTAGCTTTACGTGTGGGCTAACAGCTAGCTTTACATCTGGGTTAACGGCTAGCTTTACGTCTAGGCTATCTTTACGTCTGGGTTAACGGCTAGCTTTATGATTGGGCTAACGGTTAGCTTTATGTCTGGGTTAACGGCTAGCTTTACGTCTGGGTTAACGGCTAGCTTTACGTGTGGGCTATCTTTACGTCTGGGTTAACGGCTATCTTTATGATTGGGCTAACGGTTAGCTTTATGTCTGGATTAATGACTAGATTTATGTTTGGGCTAAGAACTAACTTTTCGTCTGGGCGTACGGCTAGTTTCACGTTTGGGTTAATGGCTAGCTTTACGCCTGGGCTAACGGTTAGCTTTACGTCTGGGTTAACAGCTAGCTTTACATTTAGGCTAAGGGCTAGCTTCACGTCTAGGTTAACAGATAGCTTTACGTCTGGGCTAAGGGCTAGCTTTACGTCTGGGTTAGCAGCTAGCTTTACGTCTAGGCTAAGGGCTAGCTTCACGTCTGGGTTAACGGCTAGCTTTACGTCTAGGCTAAGGGCTAGTTTCACGTCTGGGTTAACGGCTAGCTTTACGTCTAGGCTAAGGGCTAGCTTCACCTCTGGGTTAACAGCCAGCTTTACGTCTAGGCTAAGGGCTAGCTTCACGTCTGGGTTAACAGCTAGCTTTACGTCTATACTAAGGGCTAGCTTCACGTCTGGGTTAACGGCTAGCTTCACGTCTGGGTTAACGGCTAGCTTTACTTCCCAAGTTTTGGCTTTTATGGCAAAGGGCAGCCTTTCTGTCACAGGTCAGTCACTGTGGTTGAGGACATGCTCTGTATAAAATGACAACCACCTGACAGTACATGCCTCCAAAGACTCATTATGTCCACGCACGCGCGCACGCACACGCGCACACTTCAATTTTTCACCCTCATTTACTTCCCCCAACCTCTCTCTCTCTCTTACACACACACACACACACACACACACATACACACACACAAAGAATAGAAGCTTTCCAATGAGATGATGTCATTCCTTGATGTCTCTTCAGTCTATTAAAAGAGTATGAGATCATCCTAATATGACATCATCACCTCCAGGAACCTGGGCAATGGCTTCAATGCACTTGGTTCAACTGCTTTGTTATCCATGGCAATCTTAACTAGATAATTTTAAAATGCATTTATTGCAAATATATATTGCTTTGTGCTTTGGGTTCTTATTTTGGACATTGTGCCTTTTGACTGACCCCTGACACTCTTCTACTTCCATTGTAACTCTCCGTCCTTTACCCCCTCCCCCATTCGTCCATCCAGATGCTGCAGAAGGGTCTAAAGGAGAAGCTGCTGTGCCGGCAGATGCCACGGAGGTCGGGGGGTCCAAGGACGCCTAGAGAGAATGTTTAACGTAGAGGAAGAAGAAATACGTATGACAATAAACACAAAAAACAAAAATCTTAAAAGGTTGCTCTCTGCCTTCCCAATGTGAAGGTAGTCTGTTTTTATTTGTTTGTCATTTTTTGTGTGGCAATGATTCTCTCATGTCGGGGGGAGTTTCCAGCGTGATGTGGTTTGGCTCAAGCTCATGCTGTGCGAAAGTGGTGAAGACGAAGATGGTGATGATGATTATTGGTGTGTCCTCATCACTTAACGTGAGAGTCAGTGGCCAGCTGACTGCGCCCGACTGGAAATGTACACATTTTGTATTGCAAATGTATCCTCCCTTATTTGCATTGCAATGCACTTTCTTTAAACACACGTTATGACAAATCTGTATATCTGCAAATGCACGCACAAAAACAAGCTGGTTTTTAAATGCAACTCTAGTTTTCAATCCTGTACACAGGTTTTGAAAACATCGAATGTGTAACGTACTGTCAAAACAGGTCAGAGAATCGAATGTATTAATAGATATATGGCATTTCCAGTGGGGCAGCTTTTTCCAGAATAAACAAAGAACATGTTAGACAAGAAATATTCTTGTAATTCTGCTTGACTTATTCAAGCTTAGTTTACATCCTTTTTAAAACTCTCTTTACTAACATTCACAGTATAGGACCTGTGGTCATTTTAGTGTTATAGTCAAATGAAGAACAACTTAAATCAGCTGTAGTACTGTTGTTGCTGGTTCATACATGACAAATAGTGTCCTGCCAAGTGAACAGGAGAACAGTAGCATGAACATCGAACCAGATGCATGATGGGAACTCTCCCTTTGAGGGGAACTTTTTCGCAGTCACAAAATCTTAAGAGGTGTGGCGGCTTCTTTTTGATGTCTTTGGTGTTGTTATGACAGTTTGATATGAATTGGAAAATTACTATTGCACTGATGTTAAGAAAAAGAAATCTAAAGAAAATCAAACAAATGAGCAAACGAAATACTTTTCCTATGTTCCAGTGGGTGCAATGTCCAGTTTCAACCTTACCAAGGAGTTAAAACTTGTGAGAAAAAATAAAAATGGTTTCAATGTCTGTTTTCAAAATAAAGCAAATGTGCCAATTATCATCATACACTGTGGAATTTGTTTCAAAACGTGAGCATGTTTCAGGATTTTTAGTAGCTTTGGCATCACATTTACTGCAGATTGACAACATATGCAATTGTAATGCAAACAATAGTCGGAAAACATTTTATCTGCCATTAACAGAATATTAGTTGAAATAGGCTATTAGTATGGGTGACTAATCATACAGTATGAGGAATGTTCATTACAAATATGAAAAGTGCATGTGTCAGGAAAGATAATGTTAAAAGTAAAATAACTATTTGTAGAGCAATATTGTAGGCTATTTACTCTAATGCCCATGCCTAGATCAATGTGTGTTAAAATACATATGTCTATTAATTATAAAAATTGAAATGGAGAAGGCCTATTTTAGCAACCAAAACAAACAAGCATGCTTTATTTACAATTTTACATTCTTCAAATACATCTGATGTCTTGTCAGTTCTAAATAGCCAACCTAACATATCTCATACTGTTCCACTGCCCATGTAGGCTAGTTTCGAAAATGATTTACTCACATTATTTTACCCCTATATTATGTTACATATTTGGTATTAGTGCTGGGAGAGATTAAGTTTTCCATATTTAGTCAGAATGGCTGTTTAGACAGTTTTGTGAACGGTTTCACATAAAGTTGGGCTATACAGGAATGTCTGAGAAAATGGTCTGTAACATAACATTGCAGTCATGCCCTCCTGATTGTCTTATTATTTTCCCAGGAAACATAACGTGTAACATTATGTGATGTCTAGTGACACTATGTGGATAGAGTTTGTATTGCAGGCAGCACACATTTGTTCCCACACAGCAGGGTTGATAGGGATGTATTGAAATTAAACACAAATGATCAGAGGTCATAAATCCTCTATTCAAGCATCTCAACCTGATCTTAGTTGTGCTACTTTCAGAACAAAATTGTCCTCCATAAACAATATAACAATACATCTATTATTTTATTTGCATGTTACATGGTAATAAACACAACACCCTTTAGAATAAATGTGCACTGGCTCTCCAAAATGTGTTACCTGTCTCAAAATCTCAATTCACATTCAAATACAGAACATTGAATTCAAACAACTTTATTTATGAGTCATGGACATTTTCTCATATAGCTTTATAACATAATTATTTAACCAACCGACTGCAATAATTTGAACCCATCAGAAAGAAATAGAAAATAAAATAGAAAATATGGGACATTGTTCTGACAATCAATGGTCTAATTAATCAGCTAGAGGAAGGTACAACAGAGTAATTGCATTTGAGGCCGATCTTGTGGATTTGCGGCTTTCATCTTTGACATTCTACAAACATCTTATGTATACACAGGAGGAAAATAATGTTTGGTTGACTGAAACCATACACATGAAATGTATGGTTAACCGGTAAATAATGTTGCCATCTTATTTGTCACATCTTGTACAGTAACGCGCACAAGATGCACGCTGGCACGCACTCACACACACACATACAGTACATACACACGGGTCAGGTTTTACAGTGAGTCCTATGTTAATCCTGGTAACACCATCCTGGTTATGAAAGATACATTGCTTTCTGTTGCCCAGAAAGCAAGTTTTAGCTTGCAAAAAACAAGGTGGTTTCAACAGGCTAATGGTAATATTTTGAGGCAATGCTCAATAGTTAACAGATGGCCAGCTCATCAGTATGGACCTGTATTTGTACAGCAGGTTTAGTGTTGCGTGCATATAGGCTGGATGCTGGTCTCTGCTAAAGACGAACAACGAGAATGTAATTAAGTGTATACATTTTTGAATTTATACACTTAGCTTTTTTTATTCATAATTCACAAACTTTGTCCAAAAGGTAGCTTCAAACCACTTCTACATGGGTTGCCATAATCATTTCAAACACTCAATTTAGATATAAATGAGATCACACTATACAAATTGTATTATGCTGTGAACCATACCCATCAATTAATCCACATTACTGTAAAACAAACACTAAGCCATACCGTCCCAATTTTACCCATGTCTGCTGAGCAAGCATCCTGGAAAATGGGTTTGGCTAGATGGAGAGCATGTCACTTACTGCCCAAGGCCTGCTTCACTCTGCCCTGAGGTTTGTATTTGACACACAGTGTGGCCGCCTGCTGGGCTGGTATTGAGTGGTTCTAAACTGGCCTCCTTGGGTATTGGGAAGATCACATTTATACAAGTTATTCTGATCAATTGTCTATTGTATTCTGATCTATTATATGGTATTACATCTTCTGAAAACATAAAACAAAGCAGCTATTGATTCCTAAAAGGCAGTTGATCTCAGCTGTAATGAACAAAAATCAATGGTTGTGTTAATATTGTGACTTGCAGGAATAACACTGCCTTGTTATGCCTCAATGCAGTTTTTATCTGCACTCTGGCCCTTTCTCACTCTGCAGAGATAGTGTACATCCAAAACATATTGACTGGCTCTGATGGCATTTACAACGCAGTCATTTCCACAGAAGCAGCTATGAAAACATTCTAAACAGTATATGTCAAAACATACATTAATTAGACTGGTGTTTTACAGTATGTTAAACTGTATAAGTCTGGATAGAAATAAAATAAAGCTAAATGCCCAAGCCCAGTAGAGTATAAATAAAAAGTATCCATCTATGGCCACGATAAAGGTAAGCTAATAGTGTGTGCGTGTTAACAGTGATGATCATCTTCAAACAAGCACTCAGGGCTGTATGCTGAAGGTATTTTTAACATTTTAGCACCTCTGGAGTCAGTTTAACAAGGTTTGATGAAAACAGAAATTGGCAGGACCATCTCAGTGTGGCTAAGAATAGTGTTGTGTAATGGCGTTATGTTGTAAGCGGCTTCACAAAACAATGTAGAAGATGATGCATTCTGTTTCAGCATTCAGCAACATGGCCACTTCTATTGTATATTCAATAGGGGGCATTTACAGTAACAATATGGCTAGCTGAATGCAATATTCCACTGAAGTCCAATAAGCCAAATTCTCTTTTTTATTTTTTACACCAATGCCTGGGTTTTTACTAACCTATAAGGCATTGCATTGTTGTATAGTCATTTATATACACACTCTGAATGACAATTTAACATTTCAAACTTGCAAAAAAAAACCTAAACATTATGATTTGTATAATTTCATACACACAAACCATTTTGAAAGAGAAAAAAATGAAAATTCAAGTCATTCATTGGTGTCATTTCTGTCCAACTTCCAGCAGTATTATGGTATTTTCTTGATAAAAACATCTGAAACTAAAAGCAAAATGCTATATGCTGTAGAATATGTAAAACGCAGAGCAGTGCCTTAGCACAGTGACACCTGCACAGTATGGTTGGTTGGTCATCAAACAAGCAATGTACACTGTAGCTGTTGCTATTCTCTATTTCTACAGTGGTGGGAAACACTTATCCTAACATTAGAAAATTTGACTATGTACACTATGTACCATTATAACCTACCGGGTTTTTGCTAAATCTTACTGCAAATAAGGTTTTTCTTCATCATTTGGAATAAAACAATTGAGAAAGTTTATAAAAATCCATCAGTTGTTCAACGCTCATGGTTTGTACTCAGTATAGCTTAGCCTTCTATTCTAAATACTGTGTCTGTCCCTGTTTCATAGATTCATCTGTAGAGCTGATACTTCCAGAAAACAAGGCCATTACTGTAGCTTGGGATAAAGCCGGCTGTGATGCTAACATTCGTGTATTTTGTGTGTAAGTCTACCAGTAGCTTCACATTACTGTAGTAGCCTACAGTATAGAGTAAGTCAAGCACTAATCCATTTCAGTAATATCTATTACATCTGCCACAATACGATCAGTGTACATGTTAGTTTCAAATCAACACATTTGATTGATATTCGGCAGCCACTTGTTGCTTTATGCAATGCTCGTTGCTTAATGCAACGGTTAAAACATCTGGAAACAAACCATTTAAGCTCTATTGATTCAACTATGGGAAAAGGTGGAAATGTATCTAATGTACAGTATTCAGTGCTTCCAGAGACAGATGATTGTTTGACATCCCATATGGAGGGAGTCTTTGCTTTCATACCCATGAAGACAAGACTAAACAAGATTCGAACCCAGTCCAGCCCCCAACACAAGAATTAGCAGAAAACAATAAGGAAATACATCCGAAATAAAAATAACAATATCATTATTTAAAAAGAGCACTGTTTGTTATGTCCTTCATTTCACATCCTTTTTTTGTTTGTTTGTTTCGTTACTAAAACGTGGTATCAATCTATTATTCACCCATCACTTAATATCTATGCAGTGCTTCAGAGCACGCTAGGTTTCATTGTAACATAATGCAAACAGTCTGGGGGCGGCTTGGTGTGTAATTAGGTAGCAATAAGGATGTGTCGGTGAAGGGAAACTCGTAGGAACAGGGGGAAAGGAAGGGAAGGAGGGCGTTATTAACACTTGAAGAAAAGGCAGGCAAAGCAGGCCAGAAGCAGCCACAGTGATTGAGATACACAGGCGGAGCCGTTGATATCTCGACCTGTCCCGGGTCCTGCAAAACAATTGAGAGAGCGAGAGAGAGACAGACAGGGAGAGAGAGAGAGCGAGACAGAGAGAGAGAGACAGAGAGAGAAAGACAGAGAGAGAGAGACAGGGAGAGAGAGACAGACAGAGAGAGCAAGAGAGAGACAGACAGGGAGAGAGAGAGAGAGAGAGAGAGAGAGAGGGAGAGAGAGCAAGAGAGAGACAGACAGGGAGTGAGAGAGAGAGAGAGATAGAGATATATTACAAGCGCTCCACTATATCACGTAACACTGGTTATCGTGGCTGATTAGACCTTTTCACAGGAATGTCACCGTGTGTATGGAGCCTGTTTGATTAACATATTCCTGATGCTGTACATCAGTTTTGTTGCACCTGTTAGGACACCTTACATTCTTAGAAACCATGGTTAACCTCCAGTTATTTTCAGATGTGGTTTTCACATTATTTATTCAGCGTTATTATAATTACTTATAATTGATCCATACATTTCATGAAGAGTTACAGTCCTTCCAGCACTATATCTCAATATTTTAAAGTAATTTTGGATAATCCAGCTAACTCCTAAAATGCAAGACAAACTACAATTTCCACTAATATAATTTAGCCATCGGGAAACAGGGTTTAATGACATTAATGGAGTATGGGTGACACCTAGTGTTGAATGTGAGGTACTGAAATGTCTAGGATAAATTTCAACAAAATGGGGGGGATGGGCATTCACGTTTATCTAAATGTTCACCGGTATTCACGTCATAGTGTGGTGTGTATGCTACATACAACACATATATTACAGGGTTCATCTGTACTTGTTGTACAGCAGGATGCACTTATTTTCTATGCTGAAAGTATGATGTAGGGTCTAACTGTATTGCATATTTGGGCTGGTGCATACTTACTATATAGGAAGACATTAGCCATCTGGACGCCCAGTCTATTAGAGGCCACACAAGTATAGTTCCCATAATCCTCTTCAGTAACATTGGCAATCATGAGGATAGTGGTGCTGCCAAGAATTTGTATATTTATGCCCTGAGCACTGGATAGTCTGCAGACAGGAAAAAGACAAGTCTATGTCATTAAAATTATATCACATAATTATTATCATTATTATTATTATATATCACATTATTATAAAATAAACACGAGTTAACAAATAAATACATACATTCAAAGGAATGAACAGAAGCGGAAAGCATACAGTAATTGCGTAGATCTGAATGGACTTGCTTTGCTTTACACATCAGCTTGGGAAATCTCAAGTATCAGCCAGACACTGCCAAATACGTGCCAATCACATCATTAGCAGGTGATTGGAGCACCTTCAGCCTTCTCTGAATGTTCACGACGTATTCGGGATGATTTTCCAAACTAGACGCTGACAAGGTTTTGTGCCAGGCTGATTTCTCATTATGCATTACAGGCTGACAGGACCCATACACTGTAACTAATGGTGACTAAGTGTGTTACAATCAAGTATGTCATGCAATAAATACATCCACATTAACTCTGTGATGAACTCAAATCATCAGTGAATACAACTCTCTTTAACAGCAAAGCACATATACAGGGTTCTGCTTGTTCAGGCTGACTAAAAGCGTCACATTATGAATATATATATAGTAAGAATATGTATTTAAAGTGCCTCAACTTAATCCTACTTAAGTCTTGGTAATGCGGTAATCTTAATTTAAGCAGGGCAGCTAGAGTTTATGCTGACATACACTTGGCTGATGGAGTTAGCATAAAAGGGAAATACACATCATGGCACAGCATAATTTGTTCTGCTTTGGAGCAGGAAGTTGATAAAGTGCCTAGGTCCTTTCCACAGGGACACCTTGGAGGGCAAAGTGTGTGTGTGTGTGTGTGTGTATACGTGTGTGTGAGGGAGAGAGGGAGAGAGAGAGAGAGAGAGAGAGAGAGAGAGCAAGATATATATAGAGAGAGATTCAAGGGTGCGCCAGCAGTATGCCCACTCCATCTTAAGTGTACCCCGGCCAATGATAAGGCCAGTGGCAGATTGTATATTCCCCAATGTTTCTTCATAGGAAGAAGACTGTACTATTAAATAGGCCTTTCTGTTCATATCCTAGACAGTACAGGACACCTGGGGTCTAAGAGCATTAGGCTGTTTTCGCTATAGATTGTAGTGTGACTGCAGTGCTACAGCACAGGGAGAATGGAAGGGGGGGGGGGGGGCGGTGGGGGGGAGGTTTATACTTTTGCTCAATAGGTCAGAAAGGATATTAACTCCACTGTGTAAAGTTTGTGCATTAGTACTGAGTGTTCCCACCTTTTTATTACTATTTGTTTTGGAAGAACGTACTGCTTTAACCTTCAGGGTCCAGAATTCTTTTTAACTTTAAACGTCTTGGCACAAAAAGATCTTAAACCAAGAACTTTAAAAGCCTGTCTCTCACACTTATGATTTAATGTTCCTCCGTCAACGTGCCTGTGCCAGCTTTCTCTAACATAATGGAATAGAATACACAATGAAGGGAGTTTTCTCCTCGTCTTGAAGCTTCTTGATATACTGTACAGTAAGCTCCACACGTTACACCATCCATCATTACAGATAGAGGGCAGTAGCGGTCTGCTAAATGACACTGACGTTTGCCTCCAAATGCAAAGTCCTCCCATAGTCTAACCTTAAGCCTTGGATAGAAACAATTTGACCCCTCAATTCATCAGAGGGTCACAGTCGCCAAGAGACTGGGACAAATCATTGGTGAGACAGATTTGATTCTCTAGCGTGTGAGCATCCAAAGTAGGTTCTCAGAGTGACAGGCCTGTTATGATTCAAGGTTGATGATAAATGAAATCAACCAGAGTGGCCCGCTGAGACTTGTAACCTGGGAATGATTGAAAACGGTCGGGTAGCTGTGACAGCAATCATGTATCGGCTGACAAAACAACAAACATATCTGTCCGTCAAGTTAGCTGACAACTCACTTTGAGTTCTTCCATGTCACAAATACAGATGTGTGATATACAAATGACATGAGCGAACTATTTTTAAACCATGTATTTTAATATCTTGGTTGCATTGTTTACTTTTATGTATTAACTAATACATTACATTCATAACACGCAAATGCTTTTATGAACTGTAACGGTCTGACATGTCAAGTATTATTTCAGTTGATTTTCTTAAAAGGTTAGCATGCAATGTAATGGATTCTTTAAATTATGAGAAAACTGAAAGTAATATTTCCCATCAAAAAGTGTATCAAAATTATACCTAATTTAAATGTTTTAATGAGTTAGATTTTTGATTTGAAAATGAATATATCAAACTTCTGCCTACATAAACATCAGTGATTTAAAAGCAGAATATCTAATCAGAGCAACAGGTAAGTGGTTTGCAGCAATTAGTGTTTTAGTTGCAAATAGCGTTTAGCTGGCTGCAAAGGCATGAAGACGGCTCACACTCAGTGCTGGACTGGGGATACACAGTAAAAGATGATGAAGTCAAGTCACATTATTGTGGAGGGAATTAATAATGCCTTTATAGAAAGCATGTTTTTGTGTGAGGGCATAGAACAGATGCAATCACAGTTAGGGAGGATGATTTCTACTCTGGAAATGGTGGTAAAGAAGAACAACGCTGTAATCTTCAGTAATATTTGCAGAAGAATATATAATGCCTGCACTTATTATTAATGACTTTTCACTAACCAAGGACCATAATCACAATATATATTGTACTGCTTTTGAAAATAACTTGGAATGTGCAACTTCCAAAAAATGCTTTCAAGCAGACAACTCCAGGGAAACAGGATGCAGGAGACTTGATATTGAGTAATACCAAAAGCATGCAGCAATATGTTATACAATTAAATCACAGATCCAGTAATGTGTCTGGCAAAATAATGTCTAACAAACAATAGTCTAATAATCATTGTTTTCTTACTACCAGCCACATACAATAGCATCCTTCCAATTTGTTGCAATACGGTCAGTCGTGCTCACATTTGAAATATCAGAGATCATCTATTTCTCAAATTGTAGTCTATCAAAAACATATTTAATACATTTGCCCTAATCCCTTGGTACTATAATGAAAATGACGGCGTGCAAAATATACTGTATTTTATAAGAACACGTTTAGTGGGATGAAAAGTCCTTATGAAAAGCAGTGCTTTTCAAAGATCGATGATAGCCTTGTTACAGTAAGAACAGAACAAGTGAGTGATCTGTCCACTGTGTAATAAAAAGGTCACATCTGCAGTAGCTCAGATGTTTAGGAAGGTGACTATGCAAAGTAACAGTCCAAGCACAGATAAGTGATGCTATTTAAAGTGTTTGACGTTAACATTATCATGCAAGGAGAACAAATCTCATCTCGCTTTATTCCACACAAGGGGTAAAATGTTCCAGAGGAAAAATCAGCCCAGATATATGAAGCTTGGTGAAAAAGCAAAACAACAGATAATGCAAAATGGTTCAACCGCCATAAATCTTTTACTTCAAGCACAGTAGGCCCATTACTTTAAAGACCACATATGTGATAACGTGTGCCTGTGCCTCTCCTTCACCATTTTTAACACTTTTAAAGAGAACATTTACAGTAAGTCAGGTAAAGTTTGAACTAAAATTGAATTACATATCAGGTAGCTCTACAGGAGTGATTTCTATGATGCATTCATAACAACAATATTGACTAAACTGAGTGTTGAGGTGCCTTTACTAGCCGTGCACATATATACCACTCTTCAAACGCACGCAAAGTAGTGGCGCATCATCGTAACATGTCGATGCGTACAACGACAGAGTAGCGTCTTCAGCAGCCCATCAGAAGTAAGTTGAAATGAGAAAGTGAAGATAAAAATGGGAAGCAGTTTGAAGCTGAAAGGTTCCACGTAACACTAGATGCCGTAGACGGAGACACCACACTGCCGGCTGTCCCACATACATCGCTCAGGCTCTGTGACTACTGTACCTTCGCTGTCAGCACAGAGGCAGAACAACAATGACCCCCCACGCCCCCCTTCCCCTCCTCCCCCGTTTCCACATTCCTCATCCGTACCTTTATTCAGAGAACGGCGAGGCGGAATGAAAGCGCATTATTCCCTCCTGGAAAACGTCGGAATAGGCTTATAGAAATACAAATATGTTTTCATGTAAACTATGTAAATCTAGATAAATAACACATTGCACATAGTAAATAGCACAATATGTTTCTATAGCTATAACAGGCTTCACTACCATTTATCATTGGAATCTGTGATTAACAGTGGAATAAGCGTTTAGTGAGTTCAGTGATTTGTCACGATTAATCATTATCACATTACCATTATGGGGTTTTGAATTGTGACAGTGAAATTAGTTTCAGGAGAAATTACAGTACCACCTCCATATTAGTGTCCTAAAAAAACTAAATGCTGTGCGCTTGAATCTTGAGCCAGTTTTAATATGAACATGTATAAAAAAAGGCACAACTTTATCAATGTGAATCTTAGTTGTCATTTGGAAACAATATATGAGTGAATTTAGAACAAATGCTGAGAATAAGGCTTTGCTAATGCTCTGGGTACCTCTTGTCATCTCGGAACCACTCGAACTCTGGCGGTGGCACGGCGGTGGCATCACACTGCAAAACTCCAACTCGGCCCACCTGAGTCTCTGAGCTCTGGGTTTTTTTAATGGTCGGTGGGTCTGAAGAGTCACAAACATTAATAATACTTATCATGTGTCAAAGACATATTCAATTTTAGTTTTCAAATCAAGCGACAACTATGCCCCCATGATTAGAAGCCATCAGATGGCCGTGTAGACTAACTGTGGGTCCAAACTGTTATTAAATATGTTTTTCTTGGATTAATGAACAACATTTTACACCAAATTGCCGTGTTTTTGTACAGTATAAAACACTGAGATCAGAGAATCATATTGTAATGATTATTGATTAATTTGTCAAAATGTTTTCTTCAAAACAATTACAATTTAATTTAAGGCAATTTAATTGTCAACCATTAAATTATTGTATTTTTGGTATTACATGACATCATTTACACCTTCAAATCCAATGCTCCTATGATTTTCACAAATTAGAGTCAAGTGAGGGGTATAGTACTTGGTCCTCAATGGTACTGTAATAGCACAGTGATTCAAGGACTCAATAATACATTGATAAATACACCCATATTGCTGCCTGTCTGATTTTGAATAGTGAATACCAATACCAACACTTTTCATGCAAGCTAAAACGTTAACGTGTCAATCAACCAAATTAATTATTTTATCTTAATGTGGAAAATAAGTTTATTATTAAGGACATTCAGTCCTGGCTAAATTTACAACTTATAAAATGGTCTTTTTAATGACCCTTCTGAAGGAGAATTTAGTTTAAACACTCTGCTCATCACTCCTTAACAGCATACTGCACTCGTCATCCTTTAACAAGGACCCCTGACAAGAAGTAATTAGGTGTTCTTGTTTTTGAACTAGGCTAAAGCCTGTAATATACATTATATGCAGTACTTTAGAATCAGATTTCATATGAAAAGTCCAATCACAGTCACAGTGTGGTATTACAGATCATGTTGAACCTGGATTAATCACCACACGATAAGAGCCAAGTGCTCTTATAAACTTTCAAGATCACCCTCTCAGCTCTAACATACTGTATAGTATGTCTCTACTTTGAACTTTTAATTGACTCCTTTCATTTCACTGAGTTTGTCCATTTGGCCACATCAAATACCATGTTAGGTTCATTCTCCAGCCAGTGCCATGTGACACTGGCCTCCAACTGGAGTTGGTGCCCGGGCGCTGCCCAGCGGCTGCTACACGTATGAGTATTTGACAACAAAAGTACCTTACCTCACCGTTACATGGTACATAATCTGATTCAGCCATTACTTACATTTGACAACTACGTTAACGTATTTGACATCGGGTATTGCCACGTCATTGCTGGCTTTGCACTCGTAGCGCCCAGCTTGGCTCCGCATGATGCCCGTTATGTCCAGGTACTCCTCTCCATCCAGCAGTCCTGCTGCGGAGATTGGGAGCCAGAATAGAATGTGCAATCAGACAAAAGAAGAGAAGGAGAATGTGGGTTAATTTTGCATGAGCCAAAAAAGTCTTTTTGAAGAGAGAAATAAACTCTCCAGATGTTAGAGGGACAAAAAAAATCCAGAGAATTACCAATATCATCGCTAACTCATTAAATTAGCTAATAATACAGTACATATACCAAAAAGCCAAGCATCTGTATGTTCATTTGGAGAGATATAGGCCTTCACAGTCAAGAGGAGGTTAATGGCAAGCATACTGCTGGCATTGAGGAAATATGTGTGTTAAGCTTAACACAGCTTCACAAAACAACGTGGGGACCTTGTGGGTACTACTGGAATTCTTTAGAAATATTAAATTGAACCTGTCCATGGCAATGTAGTGGTGACAGGTCATAATGTGCACATTGTTTCAGTAGCAACAGTTGTGTCCCTGTACATAAAACAACATTATAATTCCTCTCAGCTGCATAACATTCATTGATAACACTGATATTGCACCTCTATACATGTTTTGACAAATGATGTTATCTTCATATTGATCTTGATCTTGTTAAACTGGTAGGCCTACTTTGCATAATGTGACGTCATTAAAATGGTCTTATTAACCACAGTGTGTATTTTACCACATTATAACTATCTTGTTGCTGTTTTTTATTAGGATATTGTACATATATTGTTGCAGTTTGTTAAGCTATGATATAGTGGAACAGATTCACATATTAGACACTATTTCTTGGGCTGGATGATAGGGGGCAGCATAGACTGAAAATGTTAACAAAAATAGCCCAAAAAGGGCTTTCTCTAGTCTGTACCCGAAAATAGGCCACTAATAACTTAAAGCGATCAGGTTAAATAATATCTCGAGTGTCAGCTTTTATCTTTCCTGCTGTCAGTACTTGTTCACTGTTGAAATTAAATATAGCATTTTGTCTGTAAATCCGTGGGCCCACCAATGATGTGCTTTCAAAAGTAGTCTGGAAATGTATCGTCACAATGCAACATAGGGTTGATAGAGATGTTATTCAAGCAACCAGTTTGGTAAATCCGTGAGTTACCCATCCGTTTTTCCAATGATTGAAACATTTCATTGCTACTCTTTACAGTGTCAATTCCCATACATGTGCGTTGATAGTCAGCATATAGTTTGTGTTTTTTTTTATTTTTTATGAAACTACGAATCCCTCTCACTATCATAATGGAAATGTTACTTTATCAGTTAATCATAGCAAACATTAATTTCAGTAGTTCTGTTCACTTTCAAAATTAGTTTCATCTTTGTCTGTGACTACCTAATATGGGAAGCTATAACTCCCCCCAACCCCTGTACATTTCCCATCAAATGTGTGCAGTAAAATAGGAAGTAAATATGACTGGTGGGGTTTTAGAGCGCTTTAACCTTTCAGAAAAAGGATTCAGTTTAAAATTTGAAAAACATATATATTTAAATAGATAACAAATGATCATGTTGCACTCTCTGCAACACGCAGGTCTCATACATTATTTCCCAGAAAGATACAATATCTTATCTGCAGTGTATGAAGGAGGTATTTCTAGGGACCAACCAAAGGTAATAACTACTAATACAGACTGATATTTCCCTTAATCCCAAAAATGAGAAATGATGGATTCTTGGCTGAGGAAATAAATTGCACCTAGGGGATCTCTGGGGCGAGAGGGTGGGGAAGGGGGGGCAGCACTGTTTTTCATGGCAGTAAATGTCAGTGATCTGTGTAGTGTGAGAGCTGGTGCTGGAGGCTCTGTGAGACTGAAGCACTGTGCCCTGGGAAATGAACCGACAACTTCTGGGACCATGATATGGAAGGTTAGTTGGAAAATACAAACTCATGGTGCCATTTTGAGTAAAATAGCTGGGTCAAACTCTAGGAAATGAATGAACAAACAAACAAACAAACAAACCAACCAGTTGGGCTTATAACGGACACTCTTTCTCCCTTATGTGCATGGATGCTAGCACCATCCCGTTAGCATTCAACCCATCTCCCATGGTTTCTGCTAATTGGATGACCAATAAGAACAATCTAAATACAATACTTTTAACTATTCAAAACACACACCAGGGAGAAGCAGAGCCAGCTATTGAACCAGTGCGTGCACAGCAACCTTATTAGTATTTCAATAGGTAGTTTTCATGAAAAGCAACTGTATCAAGTGCCACTGTTCTTTTCCTCCTCTCCTCATCAAATTATTGGCCGCAGCCTAATACCATGGTGATGAAAAGATCAGTGAAGGCATGATCAAAGCCTGAATCAGTCCATATCAGTCCTTCTCTGCACAAAACAGCCAGAGCCATCTGATTGGAAATCAGTTGCCATGGAAATTCTATTTAAGTTCAATCAAGCGGTTCCGTTGGTTTGCCACTGGACAGAATGGGTGAGAGCTTGAGGTGATCAAAAAGCAAAGCCAAGTGGCCAGTGGTGTAAAGTAACAAATTACAAATACTTATTTTCTTCTTTCAGAGGACTTATATTCACATACTTTTTACACCTGTTTGTTTCATCATTCAAAACAAACTATACATCTTTACTCCAATGATATACAATATCTAAACCCGAGTCAAGACGTTATGTTAACATAAAGTTCTACCTGCTTAGAACTTGATAAACATCTTTAATCTGCTAAATGACAAAATTGTAAATAATGTCCTTTCATGCTGAGGACATTATAGAAAAATATTTGTACTGTATTCATTTACAAACATAATTTGGCAATGGACTTGACTATAGAGACTGCACATTTGCAGTGTTACTAGATGTTTGATGAACAACTCAATCATGAAGAGCACCTGATGTTGAGTAAAGAACCAGTTTGTTAAAAATCCTTTTCTTCTCATCCTCATTTCAATAGCATTACCACTCCATGTAGGGCTCACTTTACATATGACCCCGCACATTTAATTTAGCCTACAGGGAACTGATTAACAGGAGAGTCTGTCTCTGCATGTATATGCAAATAGGCCTCAGAGATTATGATGTGGTGGGCATCATACAGTCGTGTGCATAGAGAATCGTTAAGGGTGCAAGCCAGGCCACGTTCCTATAAGTTCCCGGAGGACATATATAACGTTTCATAGTGTGCGCAAGAGTGGTTGAAATGCCCTGTGAATGCATGCTTTCAATTACATTACTATGCTAATCTGGGAGAGGAAGAGAGGGAGAGAGGGAGAGGGAGATAGGAAGTTCTTTTGACATGGCCCTTTTAGATCTCTTGAGGTGTGTTGGAAAGATTTGCCGTGAGACAGACGCGTTCTGTCTTAGCTTGAAGCTTGATTCTGCTGTTTAAAAAAAGAAACCGATAAGGTGCAGCGGGGAAGCATTGTGAGAAGCTCAGTGTGAAGCGTGTTTATGTGCGCGATTTGTCATGTCTCGCGTGGGTGTGTGCCCTACACATTCAGACACACATTTCAGATTAACACAGTTCCACAAAAACAGGTCGAAGTTTGAGCTCCAAATCGATACTCGTCTTCTGTTCCGTTTTCACAAGTTATTTATGTGTGTTCTTTGCTCCACCAGTGGTGGGGAGGCAGCAACCTTGAGTCACTCTGCCAGAATATAGTACCTAACATGCAACACATGCCTTATTATGTGGGTGCAGGTACTGTAGCATAACGACATGACTCTACTGGAATAGAAAGTTTTTAGTAACAAAATGTGTGTCTCTGTCCTTCTGTCTGTTTGAGTTTAACAACGTACACTTAGAAAGTAGTGAAGTTACTTAGGTGATGAGTGAATTAAGGCACATACTTATTCACTGAAAATATCCTAGTGTGATGCATACTGTGTTTCAGTTTTACAGTATCAGTTCTGAAACCGAAACAGAAACTGAGATACAAACATCCACGGTTTCTTGTCGCGGTTCCGGAATACAGACCCGCGGTCCGCACACAGACACACACAGACACACACCCAACCTGCTACAGATGCAGCCTGTTAAGCTCTCATATACATTGCTACTGTAATTAAACTACCGGTACAATTTTTATTTCACATTTAACTCAACACTAGATTAGAACCATTGAGCCTTTTTATGGTTGTCAAAACACAATACAAAGCTATTTTTAGAATGCTGATTCATGGAATTAACCCGTGTCTATTCCCTTCACTTCTTTACTCAAACAAAACAATGTGGAACAATATCACACTTTATTTAGAAACATCAATGCAAGTGTCATTTTGCTGAGAAATGACAAGACGTGCAGTGCGCACACATACAAATACTGTGTCGTCTTCGTGGGTGGGTTAGGCATGACACAGCAGTTACCTTTCTTGTGGGTGTCTCTTTCACGAAACTGACAAATCTGACGTGTGTCAATAACATCTTCATGATGTCCGCCAAGGTATGAAAACTGTCCAAAACTTTCCACGTTATTTTTAATTCAGTCTCTGGCCACTATCTGTTTTGCCATCATGTGGTTCCAAACTGTTCGTTCTTCTTGCATTTTGTAACTTGTAGCAATGAAGCTAGTGTTCTTCTTAGTATCCCAAATTGTTGATTTTTAAAAAGGTATCCATTTTAAACATGAATATAGCAGCAAACAATTACTATTTTCTATGTTATGGATATAGTGGAATATTGTCCTTAGCAGGGTGTTGTAACGTAATCCGATCTCATCTTTTTTTTTGGTTTACCTAGTGCTGGCGCTACAGCATAGCGCACATATGTGGGCGGCAACAAGAACAGTGTTTTTGTTTGGCTGAGAAGCTGGTGCCATCTAGTGGAGGAAGTATAAAAAAAAGACTATTCTACAGAATGTAATCAAGGCCAGAAAAAATTCCCAGATTATTCCACTCAAAGGAAAAAAAAAGTTTACCAACTGTGAGACATGTTTTAAAAATTAACATAACACCAAATGTAAAGAAATTTGAGTTTGGTAGATTATTTCTTTGTTGTAACAATGCTTCTTGGCAAAACATCTGATAGCATTGGACTTTTAAATGCTGACACATTTGCAAGAAACATAATTTGTGGGATGAGCAGCAGAGCTGAGTATGTGGGATGCGTCCATGAAAAATAGGTCAAATCTTCTCTGACAATGCCAAACAACCTTTCTTTGCTGTTGACTCTTGTTTGGTGTTGTTTGGTGAATTGGATAATGAAGTCTGAAGAAATGACAAACAAAGGCTATTGGCAATTTCACAATGTATTCATTTAACATACAGGAGTGTCAGTAACGTGTAGAAAACCATACAGAGCCATAACAGCCTGGCACCTCCTCTTCATGCTGGTCACACACTGCTGTGGGACGGCATCCCATTCTTCAACCAGCATTTGTTTCAAGTCAGCCAACGTGGTTGCGTTGGTGACTGGCACGAACAGCACGCCCAAGCTGATCCCACAAGCGTGTTTCCCACATTTCCTTCCTGTGCATGAATTAGAATGTTCCTGCAAATCTAGATCAAACCAGGCACCTATTATTAAATGTAGCAGTGGCACTCATTCCTAAGTCTTATCATTCTGCATACTGTTTCATATACCGTAACAGTATGCAGTCTAAAGTATGATGGAGCCACTCGAGCAGAGCTACGGTAGCTCTGATTGAAAGGTTACGTCTGCCTTTAAATATATGCTCTAGTTTAAGAGAAAGTTTAAGTGGTTCAGCTAGCCTTACCCCATATTTGATAAAGGCCATACATGTTAAAGTTGCCCGGCTGCCTCTGCAATTCAATTTTCTTTCAGATCGTATAGTACATTTTATGCCTAAATTAATCACCACTTTATGAACATTGTTTCTGTAGATATTTTGACAATTATTATCAAAGAATATAGACATTATAGAGTGAAGTTTGATGTGACCACTTAGCTATTTTAGTTTCTATGAGATGACAATCCTAGCATGATTCTAAACTGAAAATATAAGCTTTGAAAGTTTGAACATCAATGTTTCAAAGCTTGAAATATAACATATTTTGCAAGGCTGAAAACATATGTCAATTTTCTGCTAAATTTATATGGTATGTGCCCTTCTGAAGCTTTTTCCTGAAAATTTTTCAGATCACCATACAGTATACGCCTACAATACAAGGTTTTCAACCCAGAAAACAAACAAATACACAGGGAGAACAGTGACACATTTTAAACTCTGAAAATGTGTTGGCGAAACACTGTACAATGAGCGTTGCAGTTGTGCAGAAGGAAAACTCAAACACAAAATAATGTTTAAAGATATTTTAATTATGGTCAGCCTTACAACACTTTTTTTTTAACCGTAACCCTAACTGAAAGGTTCAACCTTTCAAAGCATACATTTTCAGTTTTGAATCCCATAGGTTTCTAACATCATCATTTTGTTACAATGCTCCGACTAAGCTGAAATACATCATATTTAATTGCTGTTATTTGGAAAACTTACATTTTACAACCCCTGTAGCGTGGGATAGGCAACACAGGGAAATGGATGCTAGCAATAGGTGATTGGAAGCATCACATCAATTCCTGCTGGGTACTAATTTGCATTGCAGCGGTACATTGAAGTTTGCCTCAACAACTTGAGTCAAGTTTTGTCAATTATGTACTGTAGGAGTGAAGGAAAGCAGTGGGCTACTGGTGCAAAGTAGATACATGCCATTCCCCCAAGTCAGACAGGGAAGACATCTGCTAACTTAAGTTGGCAACTGGATGATGCTTATTTGCATTTCCTCATGCATCTTTCATTAGCATCACTTTGCCATGGCACAAAACATTACCTTTATTTTGCTAATGCAAATTTATGTTAAGCAGCTGATTTGGGAAAACTTCTGAGTACTGTAGTATAAAAAAAAAACCTGCCACATATTTTCTTTGTCTAGATTAGTCTGACAGTTTCTGTACTTGTGTGTGTATTCTGAGATATTCCATCTTTATTCCTCTCTGAGTGCATGTACTGTATGTGAGAAGGGATGGGGTCAGTCTTTCTTTATCTAAAACAACCATTCATCAACAATACAATTATACCATGCCTATCTCCCTACCATTACCTACTGTGATACATAATTATAGCAGTAACGTCTCATTAACGCACCCCTGCTAGATATAAGACACTGGTTACATTGCATCACTCATATGTTGACAGAAACAAAATCAAGCATTACAATTTATAGTATATTGTGATGTAGAGCGCTAGAAGTGATGATGAGACACTTATAATCTTAATGTTCTGTGATGCCAAACATACATTCCCCTTTCTGCGGGATCAGTGGATGGATATGTCATTTATATATATATATATATATATATATATATATAATATTATTAATTATAGTGTAGGTCATGGCTTTTAACCTTTTTAATACATATGAAGACATTATTTGTATGGTTTTCCTGGGCAGCAATATGATATTTGAGGCTGTTAGAAAACCCAAATAAGGTATAACCTAAATATTTATTTTACAAAGGTAATTGCTAAACCATTTTACGAAAATGTCAGACAACATTTTTATATAGTTATAAGCAGAACCGTGTAAAGAGAGTTGCATCATCTCCGTTCACTCCAATGGACCGTTTTTTTTCACAGAAACAGAGCCTCAAAATAGTTAGCCTAAATACTAAAAGTACACTATAAATTCTATTTTAAATGTAAATAGGTGCATTTATTGACTACTAATTTACCATCAAATGAAGTTATACATCTGTATATATATATTCATATTGCCCACCAAGCACTTCCTGGAACTATTTTGTAATAGGTTTTGCCTCTCCATGAACCATGTGAACCATTTTGAAATTCCGTTGGTGTAACTCAAGTTGTTTCCATGGCTCTGGTTATAAGTACACCAATCTAAATCTGTGTGACTGACACAATTCTGCTACTGTATGAGATATACAGTACATGGTGGAATGTGTGTTAGGCACCCACAAGGTTAAGGCTAAGGTGTGTGTGCCAATACACATTCAATGTACAGTACACCCTCTACAGTGATACATCAGATATCCTGCTCCTCCCTATTTAAGGGTTCCCTTCAGGACATTTCAAAATTCACTACAAATTAAATTTTTTCCCTTCTCATGGTTTGGGTTGCATCACGGATCTCTTCTTCAGGGAAGAAATTAAACATTTTTGGGGAAAACATTACCAGAAGCCCATCAAGCAATTCCACTGTGATTCGCAAAGCGTTGCAGTGTTTTTTTTAAATGACAATAGCTGTGCTTTATTGCTTGAATTATACAGTTGTATTAGTTCTGGCTGTACCGTAATAAATCATTGACGTAACTACAGTGCACTTACATACATGTGCAGAAGAATCTCAGTAGTTTGAGGACAAAAGGAAAACTTCCACCGCCGCTCACAAGCCATTAGCTGCCACTGCTGCTGCCGGTGCAGAAACAACACAGGTGTTCAAGCCAAAACATGACGGCTGTTTATTTGCCGCTTCTTGAGCCGAGGAAATGATATGCACAGCAGAGCGATACAGCCTTCTGTTTCCTAAACATGTGCCACTCCTCTCTCTGTACCCAACAGCACTTGTATCTTAGCCCCACCCTAACAAATATTGTTGCTGGATTGCCCTGCTCATAGTGATGGCTGTAAGACGAGGCTAATTGTTGACAAGACAGAAGAGCTTTTAGTGATAGTATTCCTGTAAGGCAGAGTATGCTTTAGACTCGTCAGATAAGGGGATCTATAGCCCATTGTTGCAACACTTCTCATTACTGTCCAGATGGATTCGATGGGCTTGTTGTTTCACCATGGGAGAAATGCTTTGTGTTTAGACAAGGGTAGTAAGGTCAGGCTTAGACTAAAGCTGTCTACCAATCCCCTACCTCCCTGTCTCGCCTTGAAAAATAATGGACTTTACATGTTTGGATGACAATGAGACAGACTCAACTATATTCAGAATATTTTATTTTAACTATAATACTGTATATTTGAGTGTTTGTAGAAGCATGTCAGCAGGCCAAGGCATCCCAGCTGGCGTTATTGTTGGCCATGGGGCTGTGTTGCCATTGAACGTAACCCAAAACCTCCTGAGGTGCTCTGCAACGTATAGACAATGGTGTTTTCATGCAGTTGTGTTCACTTTGATCTGAAAACTGACTGCGATAGAGGTTTTGAAGGAGACTTCCTCAGGCATAATATTTATGACCTGTCAAGGGACCCTCATAGGTTTGTTTTACGAGCCCTACATAACCAAACTGGCTACAAGTTCATTATTATCCAGGAGCTGGCCACTGTGCAGCTGCACTGAAGCAGCTGGAGATGGAGTGCCCTGCTTAAAGGCACGTTGGTGCAATAGCAGTAATGGCAGGGTGACTGGTCTTTTCTTATTTAAGCCCTTGCATCAACTGTTTCAACAGGTTGTATGGCACCATACCTTGTACGTTATACACATAACACGTACATCACAAGTCTCAAACCCAACGCACACTGCCGTCGTCAGACACACGTCAAGACAGACGCCTCTATTGTGTCATACGTACAAACCCCACACCGGCGCCGGCTGGGCGTGCGTTTACCCGTCGCCTTGCAACACAATACGCCACTGTTCTATTCCCCAGCGTCGACGCTCCTGAAAACACAAGAGATAATGCAGTTTTGTATGTCTCGACTACCGTAGCAGCCCATTCCTCTTGTTATGCTCTACGCTGTCAACGTAAATGCTTGTGTTAGCCTAGTTACCAACCATGTTGTTGATCTGCTGCTATCAAAGCAATCTTAACTGCTCAGATCGTGTAATTAGCAAGGTAGTAATACAAAATGACTACAATAAGCAAGAAAACAACTGGGCGCAACGCTTCCTATTGGTGCTAGGCAACGTTGCTTAACGCGCGTCATATGACGCATCTCTGTTTCACTATACGGACACCCTGAAGCGATCCTCTGAAGGGTAATAGTGTTCTTCTGGGCAGCAGACAAGTTCTTACGGATGCTAAAATAATGCTGAGGGTGTACAGTGTGGTGCCTTTAAGCAAGCGTGAAGAACAGGGATCCGACAAGGCTGGGCAGACCCAGGGCAAGCTGTGCACAAGATGGCGTGCACGGCGCGCCACAGCAGACTGATTCTAGACCAGCTGCTGGTGCTGGTTGTAAACAAACAAGTGAACAAGGACAGTCAGCGGCTCTGGCGCCTGCAGAGAGCCCGACGAGAAGCCGCCCTCCCTCCCCCAGATATCATTCTACCTGTTTTTACATGCGTGTCACTATCTTACGTCTCACTCGTTCAATCTGCAACATTTGTCAGACTGTCTCTGTCACTGACATCCCTGTGTGTGTGTGTGTGTGTGTGTGTGTGTGGTGAATAAGTGTCACTAAGTGTCGGTAACTAACTTCTCTGTTGCGCTACGTCTCTATAGAAATTGCGTGGCGTGTGTGTGTGTGTGTCTGTGTGTGTGTACGTGCGTGCGCGTTCGTGCTTGTTTGTTCAGTGTTGTTTGGCTCCTTTCAGACAGTGAGATATGATGAGACGCGGTGTGGCTGATGGAGAGGACCGATAGAGAGAGAGACACAGGAGGAGACAGAGAGTGTCAGAGACAGATGGTGGGCGAGCGGCAGGTATAGGCGGGGGAAAGAGAGAGAGAGAGAGAGAGAGAGAGAGAGAGAGAGAGACAGAGTGAGAGACAGAGAGAAAGAATGAT
>JAODUK010000006.1:0-22067 GCA_027564635.1 Typhlichthys eigenmanni
CCACAAAATACACTGAATATTGCAACATCTTCGATATGATATTGCGCAACGTGATATTGCGATAACGATACTGAATCAATATATTGTGCACCCCTAGTGTCAATGTACTGATTCAGTTATTAATTTTCATCCTAGCCATGCTATATTTGTAGGCTAGTTGGTATGTTATAAAGATAACCTTGACCTTGACCTAGGTGAGTAAAATGGACTAGGCCATATCGCCTCTTCTTATGCCAATAATATATGGTGTTCAGTTGTAGTTCTTACCTCACTGGAGATGAGAGAGGGCTCAAAATGTTTCGCACAAAGTCTGTAGAGCTTATGTAACTGTTCAGGAGCCTCCGCTGCCAAGTCTTGGCGATGACAGTTGGTCAACCATTGTTTGCAGCTGCAAAATAAATATGTTAAGCGGAGACGTTATTACAAAAAATTTACAACAAATAAGTTGGGGGGTAATATCAATAGGCTACACTTTTTAAGTTCAAATTAATCTGGCACATTTAAAATATATGTTAATGTAAAGAAAGGGGGAAAATGCTTATGCAATAACCCAGACAAATCAAAGTTGCTAAGATTGCATGCTAGTGTTTGAATGGCTATAATTGTGTCAAAACTTGCGCTTTAAAAGCAGACTTAGTGCTAGCCACCAAAAACAATTAAATTCCCAAGCAACCTAAATTACTCACTGTTAAATCAACATCACAAGTACTTTTAATTTAAGAAAAAAAAAAAGGGAAGTCAACCAATGATAGTGATTGTTCTATTTAATTTGTAAAACAGCTTCAAATATTTGGAAATATTGAATACATCTTAAAAAGGCGGGCCCATGATGGAGAAATAATTATATTTGAACTCCAGAATGGACAGCTAGCAGGAGATATTCGCTGAATTTGACAAAAAGCATATTATCTAAAAATTATTTCTACACCTTAATATCAAATTAGGTCAGTCAATACAGGAACAAGAGGGCCATCTGGTGTTCAGTGTAAATTGTGGAAAACCATTTAAGTTTTACTAGGCTAGAAGTGCCTTTTTTCACTGTGACATTGCAAATATCAAACTGCACAGTTGGCCATATTAAAATGGACTATCCTAATGGAAGTATCATGTAATTCCAATATAATAACAGCCCAATTGCTTATGATTCTCTCAACCTAATTGGATGTGTATTTATGTAAATAGTGTAATTGTGATCCTGTCTTCCATGTGCTGCGATCTAATATCTCCCTTGGCCTCTGTACTTATATCCATCACTCTACACACTACATACTTCATGTACACACTGAAATGTCCCGAAAAGCATTTGATTGCGATTGCTTTTGGCAGTCATAAATACGCTCGATTTATTTCAACACATTACGTTTGTGCGTAAGGCCAGCTATTAAATATTACTATCAGGGCCTACAATAAAACGGAAACATTTATATATAAAGGCGATCAACAGGAGGCGCCAGATTCCGCAGAGTATTGGATGCTGCAAGGACAATTAAAAGAAAATATGTTACAATTTACAACCCACTATTAAGAAAAGGCCATCACACTAAATCCGGGAGGGAAACATGTTTATGAATAGGAAATGCTGGTCCTTTCCATGCTAGAACAGTGGAGCCAAACAGTAGGTTTGTTTCATTCACTAATTAAAATTTCACTAGCAAAAAGTTACCATGTCAGGTTTAAAAATAAGTATCTATGGATTCATACAATATGGCGCAGAGCTGATCAAGAACATACGATGTTTTCGACTTCCGAATCAAAAATTAAGAGGTAATTTTACTACCATGACTTTTCTTTCAGGAACAGTCTGCGCCATTTTCAACAGAGTTGTGTCCGTTAGCTAACATGATGCTATAGGCTCATGCATGCTAATGGTGGATAGCTACAACACATTCTGCACACACGCGGTAATTTATTACTATAATATGAAAAAAATTACACTTACCACTCTGCATCTAAGGGGAAGCTGAAAAGGGGAACATCGTGATCCGATTTCCCTTGCTGGAAACCACAGTTCGTTGCGGCACAGCAGTCAGTCATTTTGGACTGCATAGGTAGCTAACTAGCAGCACAGCTAGCTAGCGGCTGCAAGCTGGTAAGCCTACTGAGCAAACCTGAGGCTGGGTCTACCAAGTCATGGTTGGTGCAAAACCTGCAGCTTCCACGTCTCGTTTATTACAGTTTTGCTGAACGTCTTTGCTGAACGAAAATAACTACACTTATTACATTCTTTGAAAAGTTGATGATGCGTGGTGTGCCGACAGCATGTAACCCCCATTAACCAGGAACTAAAATGCACGATGCCGTTCTTCACCTGTAGAGAGCAGAGTGGTACTGTTTTGTTCCTCTTAGTGCGAGGTCCAATCTGTCTGAGCTACTGTTACACTATGGCCTGCTACAGTAATGTTTTCCACGTCATGTTATATAGTGATCCTGTGATTATTTTTTTTATTCTACACTGACAATTAGTATTTTATTGCTTTCGTTTGTCAATTTCTATTGACAAACGTTTGCTGTTGTAAATGTTTGCTGTTAATAACAAGTCTATATTAAAAACACAGCCTATATATTTAAAACAAATGTTTTCTATTCACAACTGCGTCATTGATATTAATTAGAATAGTGTTGGTTTTTGTAATTACATTTTCATAATATCAAGAAAATAGGATATTGGACAAATATAGTTTGTTTACAACTAGATTTTACCTTAGCCAAATAACCAAAGGTTGAGTAATGTTACTGATTTACAGTATAATCATTTTATGTAAATTAGCCCCAGGGACCAGATAAAAAAAAAAGAAAATACACATTTCTAATATTTATATTTTGGTTTGGTTGACGATAGAACTATAAATAAAACACCCATAACTTGGTCATTTAACATTGTAATTTTATTAATTACACTGTGATAGTGCTTAGATAAGATCAGATATCCTCATATCTTTGGATCAATGCTGTTGAGAAGAATTTAATTAGTAGTCATGACAACACTGCTTTTTATTTATTTTTTATTCATTCTTTATATAAAAAATACACAAAAAAGTACTAGGGGAAAACTCAATATGAACTGTTAAACTGATGACAGTACTGATTGTAATATTGTTATATTATAGAATTAACTATATATTTACTGTATATTGTAGCAAAAAACGAAATTGAAAATGGGATTGCATACATTTTCTTAAAAGGTTGTAACTTAATGAACTCCACACGTCTAGAATTGAGCTACGATAGCAATAAAAATAAAATAAAAAAAGACCACACATCCTCACTCCACAGTTTCACACTCGGGGTACGTCTTCAGGTACGCGTCAAGCATTGAGTCCAAGTCATGTCTAACATCAGCGTTCACACTCAGAAGCGCTAGAGTTCTAGATCTGCGGTTGCTCACGGTGCTCTCAACATATGCCTTGAAGCGCCTGTAGGCCACGTCACCGTTGCCCTCGACGACAAAGGTAGGCAGTGTTCCAACCACCCTCAGGACCGCAAGCACGTTCGGGAAAAATTTAACGTCGGGCAGCTGCAGCGTCTCCTGCAGGGTGTCGGGCAGCGGCTCGCCCTTGGAGCGGTGGCTCCATTTAACCGACCAGCAGTGCAGCTCAGCAGTTAGGGTGCTGGCGTTAGGGATGTCATCCTTGTACATATGGATGTGCTGCTCTTCAGGTTCAGCTGCCTTATGCTGCCCCAGGACGCCAGGGACTAGATGCAGACATTTAAGGGCCTTCAGGTGATTTTCACAGAAGAGCGCCTGGACCTCTCTGATGACGTGGTTTACCACAGGGACAGACAGATGGTCCTTATAGTAACTCTCTGGCAGTGTCACCACACCGGACTCTGACCGTTGCCTTCTCAACAATGACCTGGGCACCTTGACCGGGATCTCCAGCGCAGTGGCTATGTTAGTGGCCTCGTCATGCCAGAACTCGTGATACACATCGATGTTGGCGTGCACTTCCGCCAACGAGTGCAAAACCGCTTTTAAGCTGTTTGCTGCAAAATGGGCCTGTTTCGCTTCTCCTTGCACATTCTTCCCAAAGGCTCTGACAAGTGTTAAAACATTTTTCAGCACAACCAAAGACATGACAAACTCGAAATCAGCTAATGCCTTTGAAATCTCTAAAGCTTCTTGTGTCACCTGGTCACTCCATCTCATTTCTTCGTTGTCATGCACACTGTCAACGCAGAGCAGCAGTGACTCTAGGATGTCAACTGCTATCTCAAACGCATCGTGCGACAAAGTCCAGGAAGTCTGACAAACTTCTTTCAGCCGACTGGCTTTTTCTTCTTTATCTGCGTAGAAAATTGAAATGGCATGCTCAAACTCTGAACGAAGTAGAGGGGAGATCAGGAAGAAGGAATCAATCTTCTTGAAGGTAGACATGACGAGATGAACTCCAGAGAAATCCATTCCATAGGCCAGCGAGATATTTAAGGCGCAGGTGGATACTGGCGTAAGCACTGCCAGTGGATACTTCTCTGTAAGTTGGGTAGCAAAAGCTTTTATTTTGCTAAAATATGTGGCAGAATAGAAATGGGCCTGGCCTCTGCAGTGTTCCATATTTACACCCCACTTGTCAGTCAACTCAGACAGAAGTCTCTCAGCCAGGGCCTGGTCATCCCCTTCAAACGACAAGAACCCTAAAAACTTCTCTTGCTGGCAGTTAACTTGGTCAAGATAGCGCAAAAATACAGGTAGGTACAACTCATCTGAGATCTTCACCACATCATCAGTGACCAATGAGAAAAACTTATTTTTTCTGACTTCCTCCAAAAGCTCATGGCGAATGCATTTTTCACACACTTCCAACAACTGACTCAGATGAGTTGCGGAACAGGGCTCCTTGTTCACAGGGTCTGCCCCACTCGTATTCTTGGAGGCTTCCTCTCCTACTTTTAGCCAGTTTTCAAACAATGCCTGAAAGTTGCAAGAAGCTGCGTGGGCGTCCGGTTTATCGTTATCTTCAGGCCCTTTTAAAGGAATGTTCTGCTCCCCCAACAGCACCAAAACATCAAATAAAGATTTAAGATGCTCTTTGTGCCCCGCTTCCTTCTCTTCCTCCTTTTCTGCAGGGTCATCTTTCGTTTTCTCTGCTTGGGTATTTTTGATTTCTACAGGGGAAATACAATTGGCTGTAAGAAAGCAATACAAACTCAACAACAATCGAAACATTGTATAAACAAACATACGACTACCAATGCCAATGTGTAATTCACACTGACTTTCCTCTGTCAATACAAACAGAGGAGGCTCTATGTGACAAGGCAATGGCGTCTTTCGACACATAGTGGGTGTTTTACTGGGCAGGTGGATCTGAAGTATTGACTGAGAGAGATTGTATGTATGTATGTATGTATGTATGAGTCTGATCAGCAGTCAGTACAGATCAAGATGTATACTGACTGAATCCTGTCACTGGCCGGCATGGCCGTATTCAGGATTTTGGAAATACAGAGGTCCAAAAACTAATCTTGATAGACAGCAGTGGCACTGCTCTAAGACTACAGGGGAAGCTCAGCTTACCTTACATTTTAATACAAAAATACCATAATTAGATTATCTATATTAGGCTACTCATGACAACATTGATATTTCATTATTACAAAGTGGACGGTCAAATAGAAAGCATTGTTTGTAAATGTGTATTTTTGGTCAACATAAAAAGCAGATCTGAAATCTCATTCTTGTAGTGCAGTAATGCATCATTGCTTGGATTAGTAATTGTAATATTATAACTTTTAGTAATTAGTTACACTACTAGTTACTGGAAAATGTAATATTACAGTAACAAGTTACTGCCCAACACTGAATACAACTAAGGTGAAAAATGCATTAAGGTTTGTGCAAAGGGTCATCGTTACTCACTTTTCTTTTCTTTATTCATCAGTTCATCATCTTCAGTCTGCATTAAAAAAAAATAAAGAGATAAACATAATGAAATGTTTTTAATGAAATTACAAAACACTATCTCGGCTGCACACATTTTCTACATGAAACATTACCTAACCTAATATGTCTAACCTACCTTTTCGCTGCCACGCTTAGTCTGTCCATTCGGAGGTTTGTTAGATATATCAAATACAGTTGGTACGGCGTCATCCTTCAACACTTTAACAGCATCCTGGGACTACACACGTGTACATTCAGTAGAGCAATGGCATGCAAATACACAGAACTTCATATTACTATAAATACGTGTTAATTGTAGGTGCCACAAAACTACTTACGTTGTTGTCGAAAGAAGATGCATCGAAGTGTTTTACACATAGTCTGTAGTATCTGTACAACTGGTCAGCTGCTATATCCTCATGATCCATTTTGCAATTTTCAACCCATTTTTTGCATCTGATTAGATTAATGTACATTGTTAAAAGGTACCAAACAAGCAACTAATCGGCAAGGAAGGAGATTGGAGCTCAATGTTTACAGTATGGGGCGTATGGCTTTGACTCTCTAACAAAGTATGTATCCATTAAGGAGGCTGGTCTCAACGTTTAACATCCTTGATAAACCCAATTAAGCACGTCTTCTTATTTATCGTATGTTATTTTGTTAGACAATACGTATAGCTATTACGAATAACATTGCATGCGTCATTGGGGCTGGTTTATTAGTTGCACTGTGACATACACGTCGTCGAATGATTAAATAGTATGTTGGTATAATTTAAAATAATAAAAAAACTACAAATATTATCACTTTCAAGAGGTACCGTAGAATATCTTAGAATTGTTCACAACTGATCACATTTTCGCTTCCCATTGCCATCCTGTTTTATGCTATGCTTTGCTTGCTTGCTTACCTGTCAGGATCTTTCGGAAACCTGAAGAGGGGCTGGTTATTGTGTTTGCCATTAGGGCAATTCAATGCAGCGCAGTGACTGTGCATCGTTGGTTTGTTACATACAAGTGGATCACAGCTACGCTATATGCGAAATACACTACAGCCTGTCATAACTATCGTGCTATAACAAAAACAGGATAAATAAAGAATAGCGCGCGTATAATCTGTATCCCACAATCCCTTGCTGCACTCTTTCGTAGTGTACTTCTTTGGTTTTCATCGCTTGGTGAACACTCTAGTGCCACTCACAGGACTACATAGGAAATGTTAACTTTTCTCTTTGATATATCTGGAAAAAGTTTGACGTACCCTCACGAATCAAATCACGTGTTTCGTTTTTCCATATACGTTTGTACTGTATGGTTTATGCTTGTCATGTAAACAAAGGCAGTTCAGAGTTGGTAAACACGGACTATGAGTAATGTATTGGCTCCCTGACAGACATAAAACAGCGGCTGCATTTTGGGCGTGTACTTTATTAGACCAGTATCAATATGATATTTTGGTTCAAACATTCAAATGAAAATGCAGCCTCCCTGCTCTAGATCCGCCTCCACGCGTCCCGTGCGCTGATTGGTTATTTATTTCTCGCGAGAAAAGCTCGACCAATTCAAGAACAGAGGCGCCAATATCAAACCGCACTGAGCACTCGAAGAACGCGATTGTGTCTTGCAGCTAGTTGAATAGCTTCGCTCTTATTACACTGTAAATACAGCAGCAAAAACACGGTAAGGCAGCATTGAATTTGGCTTTTTACGATTATAGCTTGCAACGGTCACATAGAGTTAAATTACATTCATTTGTAGCTCAAAGTACAGTATGGTGATGTTTATTCAAGTATGCCGTTGTACAAATACGGTCGCTATTAGCTAATGTACGGCACCATATTTATATTGGTACGGTAGCTCAATGTTTACAGTACGGGGCGTATGGGTTTCACTCTAGTCTAACAACGTATGTATCCATTAAGGAGGCTGATCTCAGCGTTTTACATCCTTGATAAACTTGTATTACTACTATTAAACGTTGTATTACTTGTTTCAATCGCATTTCAGCCCTGCAAAGAAGATGGACACCGTTACGACGTCAAGGCGTAATCAAAACATGCACAAAGTAAGCATTAAGTAGCCTACATTTCTTTTACACGTTTTAACTGGTGGAAACTGTACTCTATAATACTAACAGTCAACTTTTTACTTTAGGGAAACAAAGAGAACGCCGAACCCGCTGGAAGCAAGTACTCTATTAAAACTGGTGCTTCAACAGCTCCCTTAAAACAGAAACGCAGTGAAAAACAGGAGACGCAGACAAAAGTGAATGACTTTCAGAAAGTAAAGCCTACAAAGGAAACTGTCTCATTTACATTTTCTGGAGATGCTCTAAAAAAGATTAAGACTGTACGTAATGAAGACAGAGCTGTTAACGATAATAGAAAGAGCATCTCTCAGGCTTTCCTTGCTATGCATGCTGTGAAACAAAGACATCTGGCAGAGGCCACAAATCCACCAATTGTTGTGCCATCCGCAAGATCTGCTCCAGGCATGTATAAAGGAAAGGTTGTCCAATCCAAAATCGGAGCCATTTGGAAGTCCAGTGGCGCAATAACAATGGGGACCACTGAAAAATCCAGTGGTAAGCCACCTGCAACCAAAGCAGAAAGCCGGAATGTTGGATACTCGACAAAGACCAGGTCCAAGTCCGTTGCTGATTTGCATGGGAACGGTGACCTGAAGCTTCAACCTTCAAGGTCAAAGTCTGTGTCGGATGGACTGCCCCCTGTTTCCAAGCACCTTGTCACTGGCCGTCCTCTTGCTGGCCGCGCCCCCCCACCTCCCAGCTCCAGGACCACTCTGATGGCCAGGGGAAAGGGGTCTCAAAGCAGCAAAGCCATGGCCCCCCCACCTCCCAGCTCCAGGACCACTCTGATGGCCAGGGGAAAAGGGTCTCAAAGCAGCAAAGCCATGGCCCCCCCACCTCCCAGCTCCAGGACCACTCTGATGCCCAGGGGAAAGGGGTCTCAAAGCAGCAAAGCCATGGCCCCCCCAGTTGATGCAGGCAATGTCAAAAAGTATGTCTGTAGCACCCTCAGCAAATACAGAGTTTCCACGGAGACGGCGGAGGAAAGGAGGTTGGTCTTTAACTCGCACACTCCACTGTTGACAAGTGTACTGATTGTAAGTGGCTTTGGATAGAATTGTTCTCTACATGCTAGGCCGGGGGGATGGGGTGGGTGCTGACCTGGCTCTGTAAAAGGGAACGGTCTCTCGGGCAGCACCACACAACACTATCCCACCCGTGGCAATGTGTGTGGGGGCGGGGCTTCTAAGGCAGCGTCGGCACCCTATGGCATTGAAGAGAGATTTTATTTATCTTGTATTATTCTTATTACATGTCAGAGGTGCTCTGACTTGTTAATGTGCTCACTTCTCAGGGAAAAACTGGCAGAGTGGCTGGCTTCAAAAGGAAAGTCTCTCAAGCGACCTGCCATGGCGGTGGCAATAACGACGGCAGCGGCGCCCCCCAAAGCCGCCGCAAAGCCCAACATTGGGCCCAAGTGTCAGGTGGCGTCTCAAACTGGCTCTGAGCTCGCTGCCAAGCCCGGTCTTGATCACGGCCCCGGTTCTGATGCCGCTCTCCGCGAGGAGCAGGATAGGCCTGAAGAAGCCACCCGCGACTTGATGCCGCAGATCATGAATACAACCTTGGACCTGCTGGACAACTCGGATATGGAACTCCCTGTTGACCCAGAGCCTAAAATGAACGACGTACGTAATGTGACCGAGCCAGGTAACGGAGACTTGTTTGTTTGTGCCACCACTCTGAGCTTCTGTTCTCTTCTCAATGACAGATTGTGGTGAACCTGTGTGACGCTTTGGCAGCCCTGGAGACTCCGTCTGCTTGTGAGTATGGTGGTGAGTAACTCTAGTTTCTAAATGGTGATAAGGCTAGATGAGTTGCTCAAAACATCTGTAGCAACTGCGATTGGTTGAACGCTGTCCAATAGTTCAACTATTGGGCAACGACTAACACATTAATGGCGCGTCTGAATATTGTGTCTGGTAACACCAGGCTACCGTTAATAGGAACGCAAACATAGTGGCGAACACGGCTCACGTAAACAATGCTCTTAGCTTGGCATTGCGTTTCAATGTTTGGGGGGAGGGGGTGGGGTTCTGAGTTTTTTTTTTTTTTTTTTTAAGCTTGATGTTAGCAAGCTGACTTATCCTGCTTTGTATTATATAAAATGTGTGTGTTATACATTCATTCTGTTGTGTCCATCTTGTGTATCTGACAGAGCCCCTGCCAATGAGAGTGAAGAGTGACTTGTGTGAGGATATTTCAGAAGAAGAACTTGATTATGAAGAAGAAAACGACGACAACGACAAGGACCTGGCGTGTCAAGCCTCAGTTGTGAAATACAGTGTCAAGACGACTCCATACCTCCAAAGGTAAGAATTGTTTGTTTGTTCTTTCAAAAGTCAGTGATTGTAAGACGATACAATCTTAATCAAATGAAGCAAACCGCTACTGATGGTTCGCTAGCTGCGTGTTCTGTGTGGGTGCTGGGAAAAAATAATCATGTTTCTACACAGCTCTGTAAATGGGAGTGCAAAGTGGTGCAGACCGCACCGCACAACACTATGCCAGCCATGGGGCGGGGGGGGGGCATATTGCATCGGCATGAGGCTTATTTGTTTTGATATTGTTTAAATGTCAACGATCTTTCTCTAAAATCCCAGACTCCACTTTTATTTTTATATATGTAAATATGCACAGATGCTTAGAAGAACTAAGGTGAACAGATCTTAAAGGTGGGGTCATGCATTCTCAAACGCTTTATAACTTTGAAATCAAAACGAGCACCCCTCCCTTCAATGCCATAGGGCAGGGCTATTCAACCCCGGTCCTGGAGGGCCGCACCCTGCATGTTTTAGATCTCTCCCTGCTCCAACACACCTAATTCAAGGTTTTTAGAAGTCTGATAACAACCCGTTCATTTGAATCAGGTGTGTTGGAGCAGGGAGAGATCTAAAACATGCAGGATGTGGCCCTCCAGGACCGGGGTTGAATAGCCCTGCCATAGGGTTCTCCCTCAGAAGCTCCGCCCCCCCACATAGGAAATGCATTGCTATGGCATTGTTGTATGCGGTTTGCACCACTTTGTTTGTGTTCCTATTTACGGAGCCAGGGCTATGTAGAAGTACCAGATTTTTTCCACACGCACACAGTGGTAAGATGGCGGCCATCATGGAGATATTTTGAAATTCACCAGTCGCTAATTTGACCTTAAGCCAAAACCCTTTTCTATAAACTTTAGTGTAAAGAAGACCATCGACGGAGAGACCGGCGCTTATGGTTCTCGCCGTAAGAGTGGCATTAAGGACTTGAAGTTCCTAACGCCAGTTCGCCGTTCCTGCCGCATCCAGCGCAAATCTTCCCGTCTGCCGGGAATGCTGGTGGATCACGACCCCTGCGTGTCGTCACTGGCGGAGCTAGTCCAGATGGACGATGACCCCAATGCCTACATCTACAGAAAGAACCCTGCTCTTCTGGAAGACTTGCCAGACCAGCCCCAATACTTTTAGAGGACTGTTAGACTTTATTTTGTTTTAATGCTTGTATTGGGATCTTATGAGATGTTTGACGGTGTCTTTTTAATGTCGAGTTAATGTCTAGTTCAATCTTATGTTCAAAGCTCAATGAGCAAAAATAAAACTGTCTAATTTGCGTAGCTCTGCAAATAAACATAATACTAACTTGGATTAGTCTATAACTATTTGTCAAGTCATATTCAGATATGTTGTATTATACTTCTATGTTCAATAAAACCATTACAGTGAGATGGTGTAATTTCCTACATCACAGTAAATTTATTGTTAATCCCATGTGTTGCATAATGGACATTATACATTAAACTACTCAACAGGGTTCCCACTGGTCATTGACATTTAAAGTATATTTCAGACATTGAAAATCAGGCATTTTGATCATGATGGTTGAATCATGGAATGTCAAGGAATTTATTTTGCCATTAATCAAAATGTTACATGGTATACATTTTGAGATGTCTCACTAATTCATTCTTGGTCTGAATGTTCACAAGTACTATCTATGCAAAATAGACAAGTGTGTGGTGTGTAGCCAGGCTGTCTGTAGATAAACACGGTCCATCTGTAGCATCTTGCGCCCCAGCTATTGCACCCAGCTGGCTATCCCTTTTACGACATTGTTCTGGTGGCCTGTTCTTGTTCATTGTAGGTCATGGAAATTCAGATTTTTAGTCTGGGAATTTGACATTGGACTTGAGAGTGGGAACCCTGACTCAAATGATGTTCGGCTATAGATGCAATAAGCAACATGTTGCTTGACTAAAGAGTATTTCAGTTTTTCTAAGGTTCAAGGTGAAATTAAAGTTAATAGCATAAACTAATATCAAGACAAGTGTCAGTCTGTTAATGGGTTTAGATATACATTCAGTATCTGAGGCTGTGATTCCTTCATGTGCAGGTGCTAAAAAGATATTACACAGCGATAGCATTCAAAGCACTGACCCAAGGGTTACAATTTGCAAGTAATGACTAGTAATCAATCCCAACTATCGAGGAGCCATAGAGGTAATGGTTAATCACAGTAAGCAGTGATTTGTATATAACCAAGGGTGATAAGATCAGTGATAAGGATTATTGGAGGCTGATGAGGAGGGGGGCGGGGGGTTAAAGACAGTTTTAGCCCAACTCCTTCCAGGGTGAAGATGCTTAAAAAGTCCGTATTCGGTGTTCACCAGTAGACAGGTAAAACAGTGAATACTCTGGTAGTCAGCTTGTGCACCTGTGTTTATATACAGTATTTTCTTCACGTTTTAAAGCATTCAATTTCATGTGCATGTGGATGGAGATTTATTCTCCATTTATAGAGATTAATGTAATGTCCCTACAATTAACACATATCCAGTCTGATCACAGCAATTTAACAAAAGAATGACAATGGTTACATTTTCCCATTTTAATTGATTGCATTGTAAAAATCCAAGGCTCTCTTAAACCAACATTGTTACTTTTGGCCACTCATTTTCAGTTACTCCATGTCCACATTAGTTGGGACGTTAAACACCAGCCCCTCTCAACCCAGATGACTCATAAAAAAATAAAGAAAAGTATCAACAAAACAAAAAAATCTCTTTGCTGCAGTTCACCTCCCATCTTGATCTCTAAGTATAAAAGTACTAATTTCCTGTTCATCTGTTGATCACAAGGAGGAAGGCCTTCAGTGCTGTGCGCTCAAAGGGGTTGGTCTTTGAGGCCTTATGTCCTTGACAATCCTCGGTTGTCTAAGTCTTTAACCTGAGAGGTTGAATACAGGATTTTATACATCAACGATTCAGGTGCAGTCAAATTGAGCTAATCGGTATATTCGTGTGCACAGGACAAATGTATTTGACAGAATATGATTAGAATAACCATCCTTATTTCATACTACACAAGTGGGAAATTTAACTGCTTGGTCAAATTACCTTGTATATTCTAACCAGCCAGTGCTCTGTGGTATACGCCTCCTCCAACACGTCCAGCTCAAAGTCCTTGTTCCCAATTTCGGCGTTTCTCACTCTGTCATAACCAGGGGGACGCTCTGAGGATCATTTCATCAGGATTAGTTAGTTATATAGTTAGTAGTTATGGGTATGCCATTTATAGATACATCATTCTAAAAATGTGGAGTAAGCAATGCTGGATTGGTGATATTTTTTAACTCTATCAAAACAAAAACACATCTCCTGTCAATGCCATAGGCCAGTGGCTCTCACAATTGGGGTCACGAGACACAGATGATTTCCAGAAATTAAATGACATTTTAAAAGTATTAAAATGGAATAGTTTAGCCATCATTGTTAGTAGCAGTACAGTTCATACATTACTTTGATATATGCTGCTACTAGCCTGTATTAAAATACAATAAAATAATATTATGGCTTTTATTCTTCTACCACCTCTGGGGATAGCGGGGGTCACGAGTCTCTGGCACTGTTAATTGGGGGGTTGCAAACCCCTGCCATAGGCTGCTCCCTCAGAAGCATACAGAGCACCGATACGATTCTAATGTTAAATTAAGATGTATTCCTCACTGTGACTGAGGAATAGACTGGGAATCATGTTTTATGTAACAAACCGTCAGGCTTGAACAATGCTTTCCTAACTGTAAAACTTAATGTAACATGGACTATATATGAATATAAGGAAATATTTAAAATGTTGTCATTATGCATTACTTAGATTGTTGGGTTTATGTTAAGTTGCAAAGTAAATGACAGCCAATCTGTGCCTTTATATCAGAGTAGAGTAGTGTTCCATATTTATTTATCAAAATTTTACTATTCAAACTTTTTGCTTGTAATCTTTCCAATATTCCCATTTCCAAAATATACAATGTGGAAATTGTTGGAAAACTAAAACGACTGGCTGTTTACAAGTCTTGTAAATCTGTAAAATTAGTAGGCTATGGTTACTGCTTAAATAAAAACATTTTAAATTGGTAAATATCCAGCCAATGGAAAATCGACAGTATTACTTCCTACGTCAACTAAGCTATACATGTACGTACCAGACGTTCAGCACAGAGTTGCTTATGTGACGTAGTGCCAATGGACAATAGAGGCTGAGACTACTTAGTCACTAGCCTCTGTGTTGCTTTGGTTACAGAGGAGGTAAAACGACAGACAACATAAAACCCCACCACTGCAAGCATACTTTAAACGCCGCAGAGGGCCTCTAAAATGGGTCCCACCACCCACTGCCAAGTTCGACCGGGGGTGCAGGCTGTGTGGTCTGTTACTCACTAGCCTCTGTGTAGACCTGGCCGAAGCGGTAGTAGCACATCTTGTACATGAGGCAGTTGAGCAGGACGGGGGAGCCCTCGCGGTCCACCCTGAACTCCCCAGTGGGGGTGTAGTAGTCGTGCTCCTTGATGTGGCGGCCCGTGTCCGTGCTGCCTCCGATACGCACCATCCACAGAAACTTGTTGATGTCTGGAGGACACACAGGTTGTTGTTGTCATGACGATGATAAAGAAAAATAAACAATCAATAGTAACACTATACAAAAACACGATCAACACACCTGCTCCATGTAGTCACTATACTCATTCTAAGTCGCTTTGGATAAAAGCGTATGCTAAATGACACCGGTAATTGTAATTAGTAGATGTATGTTACTTTGGATATAAGCGTATGCTAAAGGTTGCACATGTAAAAGGTAAGTGAGTTAATGCACTTGAGGCTGGACCACTAGTGGGGCATCAGGTTAGGAGGTCACAAAAGCACTAGAATGCCGATATATAGGTAGTCACACTCAAAACTAACATACATCATAAACCAGATGTCATCGACCCTGGTCCTGAAGGGGACCCACTGTCCTGCATGTTTTAAGATGTATCCCTGCTCCGACACACCTGACATCTACAACATGCAGGGCAGGGGGTCCCCCAGGCCCAAGGCTGAAGACAAACTACATTCCAACCCATTATAAATCGACGACAGTATCCCAGAGATCCTTCTTGGCTGACGTACCATCAGATGAGTACCCGGTCAGCCCTCCAAAGATGACCAGGACGTAGCTGACATCCAGCTCCCTCATGATCTCGTACGCCCGCTCCTCTGTAGAGGCCATGGCCTGAATGAACGCACCACGAGGAGCACAGAGAACACTCATCGTCAGGAGGGGACCGCTACGCTCCCCGCGTGGGCAGCTAGGGCACAGACGGTTAGCCTCTGCCGTAGAAGGAGACACAAACAGCAGCAGGACTCACCTGTCCCACCCTGGAGATATGGGTGTTATTCCACGTGTTGTTGTCCACCAAAATGGTTCGATTAGCCATGGCCGTTATCTGGTACCCGTAATCCCACCACGACATCACCTTGGCATCCTGGGAGGGGAACGTTACATTAAAAGTGCTCCATACGATCATTTAAACATTAATATAGCAGCTTTAATATAGATAGAATAAGTGAAGATATACTGTAGTGGAGCATTGGTGTCATGAGCAGGTTATGACATCACATTCCCCCCTTATGTATGTGTTGAAGTCCGAGCTCCTCTGTTCTATGATTTCATATCTAGGCCTGCCGTGGGCGTTCGTGTTAGTGTGTGTGTGGCCCGCAAAGCCTTTTGGTTTGAGATGCTGGTGCTCTAGTGTGACATCTAGTGGCAGAATGTCACATGACCATTTTAAAGTAATCACAATGCCTGACCAGTGGTTTACGATGGGACCAGAGCCATGTAGACAGAGAGTTGCGTCAACCCGGTTCACTACAATGTACCGTCGGTGGCACCTCGTAACAGTTCCAGGAAGTTAGCCACATATACTAGAAGCACCCTATAGAATTTATTAGAAATGTAAATCGATGCATTTAAATGACAAAAAATTGCAGTTATGCATCTGTATTCATCGGTTCAAAATGTGACCGTTGAAAAATGTATGAACTTCCATTGGCTTCTACATGGCTCTGGGTGGGACAAAGCTGCTACATCAGCTGAGGCGCGTGCGGGGGTACAGGCCGGGGGAACAGGCTTCCCGGAGGTACAGACCTCTGGGGGAACAGTCCCTCCGGGGGTACAGACCTCAGGGGGAAAACAGGCCGGGGGTACAGACCTCAGGGGGAACAGTCCCTCCGGGGGTACAGACCTCAGGGGGAACAGGCCCCCCGGGGGTACAGACCTCAGGGGGAACAGTCCCTCCGGGGGTACAGACCTCAGGGGGAAAACAGGCCGGGGGTACAGACCTCAGGGGTGTTGTGGCGGAGCCAGTAGTACGCTTCTCTGAAATCGTCGAAGATGATGCGGCTGCCGTCACCGCCGCGGGCGGACAGCACGATGGAGGGCGAGGAGTAGGCCTCGCTGGTCACCCAGGTGGAATGGAAGGTGTAGGTGATGAGGAAGAAGGCCATGACCAGGATCATCCCACTGGCCACCTGCAGGAGGAGGACGACAACAAGACTAATTAACCACCGTCAGCTGACGGCAAGCTGGGGAAATAAGACAATAGCTGTGCCAAGTTGGAACCGCTGATGAATTAATCCAAAGATACAAAATCTGCAATTCTTCGAATGGCCACTTGAGGCTTCCTCCAAAGGGAGTCAATACCCATAGACTCCCATATTCAAATATCCAAATTTACAGCTTTGTTGTTTACAGCCTGGTATATAATAAAAAATTCTAAATAACGTTGTGGACTCTATAGCTAGTCTTACCGTTCTTGTGGGGGGGGGGGGGGGGGGGGGTTTGAATTTTTGTACAACTCCTCCGTTAAATATATATTACACCATACATGTATCCCATAATAACAGACGGGGGAGATTGGCAATGCCAGAGCCAGCACAGCTGGAGCTTCCAAAGCTATGTGTGACTTCACAGAGGGTTTGTCCATTTGTGTGTGTACACAGTCCTGTACACAGCGCCCTCTACTGGTCACACCGCCACTCACCTCGTTCTTGATGGGGTAGGTGGCGTCCTGCTGCCTCTTGTTCTTCTTGTCGGGCCTGCTCACGTCCAGGTTCTTCATGTAGGTGGTCAGCACCTGGGACACGCCGATGCCCGACAGGATGCACATGACAGGGGCCAGCACCAGCATCAAGCGCACCTGAGGACACAGGCAGGAGAGGGCGTTCGAGGTCAGAGGGCGTTCGAGGTCAGAGGGCGCCGGCCGTCGGTCTGACTTATACGATATGAAGCCAGGTGGCTCAATATTCCAGGAGTTTACTCTGCATGGTTTACACCAGTGGTTCCTCACTAGGGGCACTTGCACAGCTTGCACGGGGTACAGCAATAAAATAAATAAATGGGGTTTACTAATTATTTACACAACAATGATACAAATGTTGATTGCTACAGTAAAATATAGGCTCCATGTATAGGCTAGATATGAGAGAGTGCCATGACTGCTGTACAATTCTCCATGGTAGGTGTTCATTGTTAACACTACTCTGTGAAGTTCACGTGCACATCAAAAGTGCACACAATCAAATCTAGCTAACGCATGTACATGTGCGTTCAATAGAACACGTTTAGGAGAATCATCGCCACACACGAGTATAGGGAGTATGGGGGTACTCTATTGCCTTGGCAAAACATCTCACGGGGATGAGACTAAAAAAAGTAAACAACTGCTTTACAGTCCGATTAGCAACTTGAGATGCGAGAATGGAGTTGAATTCGGCTAACTCAATAAATCTCTATATGAATGCTGATACTTCCCCCCTTTAAAAGCAAAGTGGCAGTTTTTTAAGATTACATTTCGGTCAGTGTCCCTTCTTATTTGCTCGCCACACAAACTGTACCTGCGCATGACTACACAATTAGGCTCAAAACATAATCGGTCAGACTATCATTGGACTACAAACGGAAAACCCTGCTCCTACCCTTACAGCCATTTGTACAGATGTGTTTCAAAACAAACAGTTAGCTTCTAGGAATCATCCTCATGCACATCGAAGGGTGTACCTTTAAAAGGGCCAAGCGCGACAAGAGGTAAGCGTCAACGAAGGTAAGTCCCGGACACACTGCAGCAATCCGCTCGTCAAACATCGCTTTGTAGCTGAAAACTGGTCGCTTGCTTACATTCCAGGCTTTGGTTTCCTAGGTATCCCTCTCCTAGCGTTCCAACCCATAATGTTTCAGTCAGTCAATCTGTCAGTCAACAATATCCTTTACTCCCGTTAGTTTACTCCTGGCAGTCGTCTCAATCACGTCGCCTGAAGTTGAGATTAGTTACTACTAATCTTAGTTAGATACTTTGCATCGCCAACCGTTAATGTCGCCCGTCATCGCTTCAAGTCGCTGAATCACATTGACTTTCCATTGTGTCTTGTCGCTACATCGCTGCTAGTTGCTTTGCAGTGTGTCCGGGGGCTTAACTAATGGGGAGATTAGCAAGAAACCGCCTTGTGACCTAGCATCACCAGGACGACATACCATCACAGCTGAGAAGTACATGCTGGTGACGCCATACATGATGATGAAGATCCTTGCATCGGACAGGTTGTTGAAGCAGTAGTACAGACCAACTGTCACAGAAGAGAAGAAGAAAACATCAGTGCTTGAGGTACTGGAAACGCATATGCTGTCTCTATTCATCTGATGTTCAAACCATAGCCAAAGCATACACATCTGTGAAATTAATGAATAAAGCATTAAAACACATTTAAAGGATTAGCAGGAACATGTACCAGGCCATTAGGGATATAATAGAGTCTAAGATTAATTCTTCATAATGGGTCAAATATGCAGCCAGCTATTGAAGCATGTTTATGAAATGTAGCAGCTAGCTCACCTCGACCAATCAGAGGGCTTTGTATTTTAATACAATTACAATGCAAATCAAAGGAATGTTCTCTGCACTTTCTAGCAGCACTGGAACATTTTATTGAAAAGCTTTAGTATCTCTCTACAGACATGTCTAATTACATGTTTGGAACGGCCAAACCTTTAAACTATTAAATCCAATAGTGTGGTTGCACTGATGCAAGCTCATTAACCATATTTTGGGTCACATATTTATTTATAAAAAAAAATAAACAAACAAAATCAGATTCAATTAGACAGTGGCCTGGTCATGTCGGCCTAAAATAACTGCCCAATGGCAGCACCAAGATGGCTGCCGAGTGGCCATACTTGCCTACAAGGTTTTGGACTTATGTACCTGGGAACATGAAGACTAGCAGCTGCAGGTCAAAGTAGTAAGAAGACCAGGTGGTGGGCTGGTGCTCAGACACAGAGGCGATGATGGGAATGTTGTTCTTGGCGTAGGAAGGGTCCAGCAGGGAATAGAAGCGACCCGTCCACGGAGAGATCTTACCTAAAGAGCACAGCAAATCAACAGGGGTGCAAGGTCACTCCACCTTGGGGCTGGGCGATATACCAGTATAATAAGAGATATAAGATTAGACAATATCGTTTATATCGATATAGTTATCTTATGCGTTTATTCATAACTTTTTTGATTGGTTCATCTCTCCCTCCATGCCTGCACTTGGACTGAGGAGTGGAGTCAGGAGCGAGTGATTTAGTGCATTCAGTGTGTCAAAGGTGCAGAGTCACCAGAGAAAGCTCACGTCAATTAATGTCGCTAACAATTTTTAAGTTCACATTTCCGTCGGGTTTCCTGTTTTTTCTCTATGCCTAAAGGATTTAGCCCACTTTATAGAAAATACCGATATATATCGTGTATCGGTATTCAACCTAAATATATCAGGATATTATTTTTGGTCCATATCGCCCAGCCCTACCAGTAATAAGTTAAGTAATATTCTTCTTTTTGAAGGAGTAATAAGTAAATAGTATTGTAAAATATTGTGTATTTTTGGTGCACATCGCCCAGCCCTACTCCACCTCCAAATGAATGAAGGTGGCTCCGAGGGCCAGTTCTTACCGGTCAACATGAGTACGGTCCCCACGGAGAGCAGCACAAAGCCCACCAAGGAGATGACGCTCTTGAACAGCACCTCAAACTGCGTGGTGTTGAGCTTGCTGCGCAGGTAGTCCACGAAGGCGTGGACCTGGCACAGGCCAAACACGCCGAAGGCCGCCATGTGCTCTGAAGACTGCACCGGCTGGGGGTGGCAACAGAGCCAGACACAAAACAAAGGGAATTCATTTCTATGGGAGCCAAGATGGAGGAGCAGTTACACAAAACATTTTGAACGACAACAGAGAGATAGAGAGCAGTGTAATGCATTTCTGCAAAATAAAGAATTAATAATAACAACAAATATTATGATGAGATCCGTGATCTCCTTATTGACTTGCATGGAACGCTGGGTTATTCTAGTCTGCATAAAAGGGTGACCAAATACAATTTCAAATAGTAAAATATAATGTAATCTTTGAATAATAGAGAATAAAAGAGTATCAGTATAATAAGGGCAGTTAGGGTTAGGCGTCTTGTTCAGGGACACCTCGACACTCAAAGACAGCGGGACTCAAACCAGCAACCCGGTACAGTGTGTTCAGGTACCTGGAAGCCGACAAAGGAGATCTGCATGGAGAGCACGGTGCCCAGGCAGTAGACGGTGCAGTACGCCACGTAGATGCGGTGCGAGAAGCGGCCCGTGAGCATCAGCACCAGCACGTGGAGGGGGATGAGGTTGATCAGGAACACGTAGCCGCCCCAGGACGACACCTGCACACACGCACACACACACACAGTGACCACTGACAATGTCCTAATAGGTAAAGCTAGCCGCTCGGCAGCCATCTTGGTAAGGTCAACGTCCTTTATAAGCAAGGCTGGCCACTTGAGTCGTCAGTCATCTTGGTGTGGTCAATGTCCTAATAGATGAGTCTGGCCGCTTGGCCTCCAAGCAGCTATTTGAAAGACTGTATCTAACTGAATGGGCAGAGAGCCATAACTGCACTTTTCATGGTCACTCAGGCAAAACATGCATGTATGCATGTATATGTGTGTATGTATATATGCTTAAAACGTTAAACCTAAAATAAGTTTTTCCAAAAGCCTTTTTTACCTCCAAAAGATTATGCCTCTGATAAACATGTGCAACTGTCAGCTTGCGTCAGTGCAAGCACACGATTGGCTAAGTAGTTTAAGGTTCGGCTGCTATAAAGTAGACGATTGGCTCTTTGCCTCCAACCACCATACTTGGCTGTGCAGACTTCTATTGAGAACACTTGCAGTGGTCCGTCCCTTCTATAATGCCGCTGTGTGCCTCACACATACGTACGTGTCCCTCCTCGCCCGTCGATGTACGCTATAGTTCCTCACCATGTAAAAGTATGCCAGGGCGCAGATGGAGGACCAGTACACGGAGCCCGTCTTCACAGCCTTGATCCACATGTAGTATGTCAGCAGCATGCAGAAGATGGCGATTCCTGGGGCAAACGGGGCGAGAGAGCGCGCCGCGTTTAACGTTCGTTTTCTGACTCTGACTCTCTCTCTCACTTGCTCCCTCGCTCACTTGCTCCCTCTCTCCCTCTCTCCTCCTCTCTCTCCCCCTCTCTCTCTCCCCCTCTCCAATGCTTTGCTAGCTGAAAGCAGCATTCATCATGCTTGTACCTTCGTTGTCATAGGAGCCGGCCACAGAGCGAGAGATGTAACCGGGAACCACGGCGATCATGGCCGCAGCAAGAAGACCAGCACCCGCATCCTTAAGAGAGCAGGCTGTTAGTTCACACTTTATGACAAAATATTATAATTGGGGCGGGGGGGGGGGGGGGGGTGCATTGGGTGC
>JAODUK010000006.1:25132-38241 GCA_027564635.1 Typhlichthys eigenmanni
ATTATGCTAAGAGTATAGCTAAACCCCCAGTGAAGCTCAAGCCCCAGGAACATCATTCCGACGGCACAGCCCAGCCTGCTCACGACCTGCAGAGCTCTGAGGGAACGGAGGTTAGCTCTGGTAAGGTTAGCTCTGGTAAGGTTAGCGATGAGCTGGCTAGCTTTGAGCGCTTGTTACAACGCCACGAAGAAGACAAGCGGGCTGTGGCGAGCTTTAGGAAGGCCTACGCCCACTGAGGTAAAGAGCAGTGCACTTAACATCAGACTGGGTCACAGTGAACGGGGAAGCACCGCGTTGCCATCCCATTTTACTCTTGCAGACTTTTGAAAAAGCTTATAATTGAAAGCACTGATATTCACTGTGAGCACAGTAGCAGCCTGTGGCCCATTTGGTTTACAAGAATAAGCTTATGCGTATTCCACCCAAACAGCTGAATATCCTTTGTAATGCATTCAAAACATAAATCATGTTACGCATGAGCTGCATTTCATATACTCAGTTATTTGTCTAATAAATGTGTTGTCATTGACTGTTTGTAAAAATGTTGTGAAATAATTATATTGGCGATGTTTTGTAAAGGCATATATTTATTGTTGTACCTTGCTAAATGTTTGTAATGTTAATAAGCGGTTGTAGCATGATTCTTGCTCTATGTATTTCAAGACATTTCATGAACTTATATCCACATAATTAACTGAATTGTTTTAAGGGTTATTTATATTATAAAGCCCTGTGTTATTAAATCACATTTGATTTAATTGGCGTCTGTAACGTTTCCATTATGATAATAGGAAGCAACATAAAAGGTAAATCTCAATCCTGTTGTCCAAGTGGGCTCAGCACTTCAAGCGTGTTGCACATCGAGGGCTTTGAAATCGCAGGTTTGGATGTAGATACTGAGATTAGGCTATTGTATTATAGCATGCTCAGGTGCTACTTGCTTCATTCGGGGCACGTGGAACAGGACCCAGTTGAGATTGGTCAGCATTACTGGAGACATAATTGGATTAATTGATTTCAATATCAACATGACAAGGACAATCATGGAATGGGTTCTTCTGGATGTCCAAATGTTATCGTGTTTATGTATAAACCAGATAAATCATAGCTAAACCAGAGTATTGCTGTCGCAGATGTCTGTATGTTTCTTTGCTTTAAATGAGAAGATTCTTTGAAGCCCCACCTGACATGAGGACCTACCCACGCTATAGCTCCTCCCTCAGAAACAACGCTCTCGAGTCTGCTCATTTCACTAATAGAACCCTTAGATCATTATCAAAGCGCTATTTACCTCTGTGCAATATTATAATTAGATTATAGGCTCTATTTAACCCATCATGGTCTCTTTGAAGCTCTCTGTTTTTAGTGTTAAGTCCTCGAATGCGCACAGGGAAATAAATAGCCCTGTTAATGAGAGCCGCCATCTCCCAAGGCCCAGTGCCTTTGCCTGTTTTTATTTTCAATTATTTATATATTTTTATTATTTTTTTGGCTCCCACTTCGGTGTTTATTTTTATATATTTTATTTAATTTATTTTTTTGCCATTGAAATCCAGTTAATTGAAGGAGTCTTTCAGTGATCCACATGAAGGAGGGTGAATTAGCATCCCTTTCTGAGCGCAGGCTGCCGTGCGCGCTTTGATGTGAGAAGCGTGTTCCGAGGAGAGGCGGCAGGCTTCCCGCAAATGAGCTGATGGGTCTGCTATTAGGGCCCAAATGTAGATGTGCCCATGTGTTACAAAACGCTTAATCTTTTAATTGATCACCTTCTGCATGGCCTGTCTCTCCTCCCCCCGACCACCCCCTCTCCCAAACCCCAACCCAGTCCCCGTTAATCAGAAGCACATTTTGAAAATGACCTGCATTGCTTTTCAAAGGCCAGGAACGCCGTAGATCATGTCTGCACTAGAGGAGCTTCCGCGGGTTGGCGACAAAACACCAAATAAGACTTTGTGCGGCGCACGTTGGCTACGCGCTCGTATTGAACTGAACATTTCTATGTTCGGTAATATTGGTTGAAAATTAATTTTAATTAGTGTTAACGTCTAAGCTCATAGGCCTACAGCAGCCTGGTAACAACACCTTTAGGCACACGTTACACGTTAAAGTTGAAGTCATCCTCTGGAAAGATTGTAGACATTTAAACTAGATAACAAAAACACCTCTCCCTTATTATGCCACAGGGTGCATTCAGAAAAACTCCGCCTTTCGAATTGGATACACATTGCCAAGGCTACGATTCTGTTGTGTGGTACGGTCTGCACCACTTTAACTGTGTTCCCATTTAAAGAGCCAGGGTTTCCGCTCTGACACAGAACGGACAGATAGCGAAGAAGGACTGCGAGGAGAAATGGGATGTATTTGACTAAACATGCTTCATGCAATTAGCCACATACGTTCACTTTTAAATAATTTCTGCTATTGTTGGATACCATGCAAACTTTAAAATATTGACGAATAATAGGCCCTATGCTCGGTTTTTGTTCAAATAGGTGTATATATGCACCATAAAACAAAACTCGCATGAGCCTTATTTCGATTATAACATTTAATAAGCCTATATTTATTAGCCTGAAACACTATACAACAAATACATTTTATTTAGGCTACATAAATATCACGAGAACAGTAGAATATAGCCTACACCAAAATAAGTCATACACAATGGACTGCCGGAATACAACACACGTATTGAGACAATATGGAGCAGAGACATAATACATCAGAGAAGGTAAAGTACACGCAGGAAGCACGATGTACACAAGTTAAGAGGTGTGTGTTTGTTATAGAAATAATAGAATCGACAGAGGGTCAAAATATCTTTTCAGTTTTTTTCTTTATAATGGGCTATATGACTATCAGCATGCTTAAAACGAAAAATAAATTGTTTACATTAACACTAGACATTTTTTTAATATGGTCACTCACATTTGTAATGTAACGATATTTAGCATATGAATGACAGAGTGCTTGAACCTAAACCTCTGCTCGATAGGCCTATATCTTCAGAAATCAAGGATTTGTGAAATCAAAGATTTCGGAAGTTATTGGTATAAATTAGACCTAGTGGAAGATGCAATACATTGTCAATGTTTATCGGATGATTTAAAATATCTGGTTCGATCTGATTTGCCTTTATATTTAAGTAAGACAAAACATGTCTGCACGTTTACTGTTGTGGTCAATATCTCTGCAATAAAACATTGTTGTCTTGAACTGTTTCATTCATTGTTGCAATCCATTAGTCTAAATGGGCAACCATACTGTAGGTATAGGCTATATACTTTCTTTATTGTCGATGTATTTGCGATCTCCTGGGTATCAAATGATTTGCATATTTTGAAATAATATACTGTTTATTGCCGCCATAGATAGGTGTATGTTCAATTGTCCAATGATGAAGCTTAAGAGCAAAATGTTATGTGTCATATTAAAAACAAAAATGTCTTAGAATTTAATCTTTTAATTGCATCTGGAATTTAATTTTACCCATGGGCTACCAGTTCAGGTGTAAAAGAATGGAAAAATATAAGTTTGGAGAGTTTTCACAAAACACAAACAGACTATGGAGAGAATGCATTTGTGTGATCAAACCATCAATATAATCAATTGTTTTGGTTAATTAATATCTTATAGTTTCAGCAAAACAAGCTTTTACAGGGTATAGCCTGCTGTACGAGAGTAACTCAAACACTGGGATTTTTGTATTGCATTTTATTGACAATAGAACAGACGTTTAAACATTATTTTTAAAGGACATCAATGCGGCCATAAATATGCACGGGCGATTGTTTTAGATTATATTTTTCATATCAAAATTACACATGCGTCTTGTGCGAAATAAAAATAATCTTATTTACACCATGCACAATTTATGTCGTATTTGTAAATGTTGCCATAAGAGAAGTCTCAACTTCCCTCCACACAGTGACGACCTGAAAACCCAAAAACAGAAAAAGTAGTGTATGCTCGATATTGTGAATGGTCAATATTGCTAACAGCCTAATCGATAACATTCCATCATTATTTGGAATGCCGATATTCTGAATGATGTCTATATAGACGGAATGTTCCCTGCGTGTAAATGCAACGAGTCAAACGCATGTCATATTAGATTTACGGCCTAACGTAAAAGCTGTATTGGCTTTTCTGTTACGCCTGCCAGTTAGAAGGTAAACTGACAACGATAGTAGAAGAATATGCTCTAAATTAAATAAACCAAAAAATAGGCTATACACCAGATTCTGCGTTGTTATTTATATAATCATAATAAATGACATGACAGTGTGAATCAAGTGTAACAAATATATTGATCTATAGGCTTTCCCAAATAGACCAGGCCAAGGACAATTTATAGGCTGATAAACAAAAATCTCAAGTCCACCCGAAAGACTAAAAGTTGTTTTAGGGAAAGTGCGAAAGGAAGGGATACAATATGTACATCAATTTGCTGTTGAACGTGTTAGACGATTATACATGTATATAAACAGCATTCTTACCTAATAAATTAACAAATATATTATTATTATTATTATTATTATTATTATTATTACTATTTTAATATTATTAATAATATTATATAGGCGTAGCATAATTTATATATTAGACAGGTCAGCACTACCGGTAATATAAACAATGAAAAGCCTAAAATCTGTATTTTACATGCTTTTATAAATTGTGGCGTTATGTCTACCTTGTTCTGATGAAATGTGTGATTTGTTAAAAAAATTATATATCGAAATTCACGATTTATATATGACGATTTATGATCAAATAAAAAATAATTGTAAATCGAAATTTACAGTGTCATTCCGATAAGAAAACCACGTTGCACTATAGTAAATGCTCTGGAGAGCAAATGTCGTCCTCGATATCGACGTCGTCCTCGTTTTCCTCGAGCAAATACGAGTCCGGGTCCGTTCCGTTCTTTAAATCCTCCGAACTTTTCTCGTTGGTCTCGCTCTCACTCGAGTTCCCCGCCGATCTGTCCAAGTCACTCGGGTTTTTCCGGCCGTCTTGCGCCTTCCGCAGCTGTTTCTTGTGCTTCATCCGTCTGTTTTGGAACCACGTCTTCACCTGCGCGTAAAGTGAATATTTGGTCAAGTTAACCAAAAGATAAAAACATCTCTCTTGTCGGTGATATGTCTAATGCCTATAGGCTAATTCATTACCGTACCCATATATTTGCCTAAACACTCCATTCAGGTTGTAGTCCATATTATTTTAAGAGTGTCAGTAAACCCCTTAAACCCGCATAATATATATAAATATAGACATATCCCACAGGCAACTAATAATTATAGGCCTATTGGAATATGCTCTTTCCGTGACCCGTATACCTAGACATTTGTAGCCTATACCACACACAGAATATTACTAATAGGCCCTATGTCGGAAATGTAAGCGGCTATTCTTTTCTACCTGTGTTTCGGAGAGACTTGGCGCTGTGGCCAGCTCGACATGTTTTCTTCCTGTGTTTCGGAGAGACTTGGCGCTGTGGCCAGCTCGACATGTTTTCTACCTGTGTTTCGGAGAGACTCAGCGCTGTGGCCAGCTCGACCCTCTCCGGCGTTGACAGGTACCGCTGGATCTCAAACCGCTTCTCCAGACCTGACAGTTGGGAGTCGGAGAACACCGTGCGCGCCTTCCTACGACGGCAGTGTTTCCCAGGTAATTCCGGATGGTGATGCTGGAATAAGGCGGGCATCTGCATCCCTGCGACGGGGAATGGTAGATAAAACAAAATTAACAAACAAAATAAAATAAAAGAATGCATAGGCTACATGTTTAATATTGTGATATTTTTCAGGCTTCTTCTGAATATATAGTATATTATGGCCCAAAAAAATCTACATATCATTTTCTTAAATGGCATATTTAACATTTTCTTATTGTATTATTTTTGTCATGATTGTTTGCATTTTTTTACATTTTAGATTTATTTGACTGCGGTTTATCGAAACAAGGGCATGGTTTTAAAAAAAGAAGTCCAGCCACAAAAAAAAAATGTTAGGCCTAAATAGATGTTTCTCTTTTTTTGGCATAAACCTTAACCAAGATCTTGTATTTAATATTTTCTTTGATTTTAGTTTCGTTTTCTTTTCGTTTTCTTTTCTTTTAATTTCTTACTTTTAATGTTTCCTCAATAACCTGTTAAACATAGCTTCGTCCAGCATCCAAGCCTTACCGGATGCGAAGAAGTACTGCTGGTGCTCGGGCTTGTGGAGGGCGTGGTGTGCGTGAGGCGCCAGGATTGGCGTGGGCATCAGCGGGTACCCGTACTCCAAGAGAGGCATCCTGGACGCTAGGGAGCTTGCGAACGGAGCGTGGAACACCTCGCGCAACGGCTTGGGCTTGTGCAGCAGGATGTCCTCGATGAAGAACGACGTGGACCTCTGCGCGGCGGCCTGCGGCGGCGGAGAGGTGAAGTTCAGACTCATAATGATTCTCTATCAGGAAGAACAAACCGACCTCGCTTCAAAATGTCATCCGCGTGTTTTGGTGCTGCGCGTAAAGTACGCAGAGCGCTAAAAGAAAACTTGCGCGTCTGTCTCTGCGAGTGGCCGCCGGGTCTACCCTAGCCTTATGACATAGAATGTGTCTGTGTGCGTGCGTGCGCATCTGTGTGCGTGCGTGTGTGTTGCCAGTGGGTACACTGGCTCTAGATTCAGGCAGATAACGATTTATTCAAAGATAATATATAGTGGATTGTTGAAATTGATTTGCAATCACCCAATAGCAGATCGGCGGGGCGGGGCCTGCGCCGGCAATTATATATGTATGGGTTAATGTGTGGTGACGTCACGTGAGGGCGGGCTCCTCAGACCGTTGTGCTGAGAAAGCAGTGAAATCTCGTAGTGCACCTCACCCAAACTTGCTTTAGTGCGTCCTTTATGGATTTGGGGTAAGAGTGAGCGCGACTTTGACGTGCATGATCAAGGCCACGATAAGGGGTCTTAAATATGGAATCTATTAAGGTCGCTTTAACGTTGAGAAGAATAGGCTACTTGCTGGATTTGGACTAGCCCTGCAAACGTCCTGCCTCTGTTAGAACGCCCTGCGTGTCATCTGAAGTAGACTACTATAGAGAATTTTTGGATATGGTTTACATTTTGTTGGAGGAATTTGGGGGTTCTCTCTCTGTCACTGGAGAACGGGGGTCCAGGTCTGGCGGCTTATTCCGCCGAAATTGGTGGTAATTGTTGATATTAAAACCAGGGAGGGTACAAGTGGCGCTCCTGTGCCATTTGCGGCGGGTGCAGCTCGCTGTAATTTGTTGATCTCGTGTTGTCCTCACACTTTCAATCACGCTGGTTAATGTGAAAGTGTCTTAATGCAGCCGGAATTCACGCTGCAATGCTATTAGGCAATTAGGGAAGATGTTATGCGCAGAAGTTGTAATCCTTGGGCCCTATGCAGAATTTCTATTTGATCAGATAGGCAGAGGAAATTAATTGCTCAAATCAATTACGCAGGAAAGTGGCCAAACAATTCCATCAAATGCATTCGTTTTTATAAACTGTGATAAACCCCCCGCCTTTCATTGACTCAAAACGTGCTTAATCTTATGCGTCTGAAAAGTTATGGAGATGCTATATAAATAAAGGTAGGCCTAACTGATTTGGTAGGCCTACAACGCCCACGTCTTTTATAGCAAAACCTAGGGGTAAAGTGTCATTGAAACGTCATTGAGAACAATAAAATGAAGATGAATACAAGGTTTAAAATGTCATCTGACATTTAGTACAGAACAACCACTCAGACAGACCTCAGTGGGCATATACACAGCGCGGCAGGATAACAGGTTGGTGTTCGAGGTAAATTAGAAAGTAAAGGAACAAATGGTGATGAAATCGTCTTTACGTCGCCAATCAATAGGATCTGTTGTCGATGTGCGGTTGTTAAGCGGCTTTTAGCAGTCATTTCATCAGGGAGAAGGTGGGAGCGTTGAGGCAGTGCGTCATGCTTTAAGCGACACATTTCGATAAGAGGCTTGTGGAGCCCTACTGTGCCTTTTGCCATAATACTGGATTTTACAGAACAGTGCTCATTGTTTAGAACAGGGCATAGGGTCGTAATGGATAGGGTCTTATTAGTGGACACCTCTTTTTTTAATAAAACACACATGATTATTATATTGTCAATACAACATATTAATATAATAATAATAATAATAATATTAATAGCTGTTCTGTATGAATAGTAAACCATGTCTTTATATTTTTGTATGAGTGGTCTTTTAGAAGTTTATAGCTTCTGGGGAATTCTTGTCCGGTGGCACATGTAAAAGATACCTTAAAAAACATATTTCACTTCAAAATGCTATAGTTGTGATGGACAATTCTGCTCTTGTATTTAACAATACAGCTAGTTTGTTAAACAGGTATCTGATTTTGCACAAAGCACACACATGATATAAAATATAAAAATGATGTATTCTGTTTTTTTTTTTTTTTTAACTTCCTGCTTTTCTATCAGATGCAAGATGGCATCTCCTGTTGCTTAGGATCATGTGATGAAACTTTTATAACCCTAATTAATAAAATACTCATAGCATAATCCAATGTAGCCTATTCTGTGTCCTACACAATCAAAAAGACATTAAATATTTTACTTTTCTAACTTATTAAATTCTATTAAACTATTAAATCCTATTTCTATATTAACTGTTACTGTGCTGCATTGAGAAACGATATAGCTTACATATAACAATATATAGGTGTTCTGGAGCACCACCACACCCAGCCAATTATAAAGGCCAAAGAGAACCTCCAGTTGCCATAGCGTTTGCCATAATGGTCACGCCAATGCCTGAGAAGAAATGAGTGCGCTTGGTTATTGGGACATGTTATAGTTGTTTCCACGTGGCCATGTTGTGCTTTGTGATGTTTGATGTTGTGGTGTAAATTCACTAAAGCTCATACTGAATTGATGGCATTCTCACACCCACCCAGAGCCATGTAAAGAGAGAGTTGCGTCAACTCCGTTCACTCCAATGGACAGTGTTCACAGCAATGGCAGATCGTGCAGCCTCAAAACAGTTCTCGGAAGTTAGCTGCAAATAGTAAAAGTACCCTATACATTCTGCAATTATGCTCCTCCAATTGGATAATAACTCCTTCCTGTTAAACAGTTCTGCTCCTCCTATTGGACAGTATCCTGTTAGACAGTTCTGCCCATCCTATTGGACAGCAACCCTTCCTGTTTGACAGGCATGGCCATGTGTGTGGACAGCCTCCCTACATTCATGGTTATATGATCTACATGTGAATATGATCTACAAGTTATCTTTAATGTTTACACCATCCACCCTCATAGCCTCCATCTGTTGCATGTCCCTCCACACAGTGAGGACCTGCTGTGCCCTGTGTGCCCCCAACCCCCCAGGCTGTACCTCCTGACCTTACCTCAGCCCTGGAGCTGCTGGGTGGACCAGGGTCCTGGTTGGTGGAGGAGAAGGAAGGAAGGAAGGAGCAAGACTGCTCTCTCTCTCTCTCTCTCTCTCTCTCTCTCTCTCTCTCTCTCTCTCTATTGATGCTTTAACTGTTTCTTCAACACTGAACAAGCTGTGATTGTAGAAATCAATGTCAGAATATATAGAATATCAGAGAGCATGGAATATAGAAAGTTATAAAAAAGTGCAAAACGTTTCTCAAGGCGTTACATATAACCAATAGGGGGCGCAATAAACAGTCAGACCCCTTGACCATTCTCTGTGGCATGCAAAGCGATATGAACCTAGTAACCATAAAAAACTAGATACAAATATTTAAAATAATGTATTAATTAAATAGCGCATATACAGTATTTATATTGTTAATATATGTATATTGTATGTGTGTGTGTATGTGTGTTAACATATGTATACTGTATGTGTGTATGTGTGTGCATGTGTGTTGTTAACATATGTATATTGTATGTGTGTGCATATATATTGTTAACGTATGTATACTGTATGTGTGTGTATGTGTGTGCATAAATATTGCTAACATATGTATATTGTATGTGTGTGTATGTGTGTTTAGGCTCCTGGCAGCAAAGTGGTGTCATGGGGGTTCTGCCCTGCAAAACCTGCTCTGTCCACCGGGGGCACTGCTGCGGAGCTGTTACCAAGGCCAGTGCATGTTGCTGCTGGTGTGGTGGTACAGTAGACACACACACACACACACACACACACACACACACACACACATACAGACAACAGACAGACACACACACACACATAGAGAGACACACACACATACAGACAACAGACGCACACACACACACGCACACATGTGACACAAGGTCAGAGTAGGAGGCAGGTGGGGTCACACACACTTGAGAGAGGGGGGGTCTAAGTGTCAGTAATTGCTTTGTAATGAACATGTTACTGAGCTGCAGGTTCACGCACACTCCTGTGTGTGTGCATGTCTGTGTGTGTGTGTGTGTGTGCGCGTGTGTGTGTGTGTGTGCGCGTGCGTGTCTTTGTGTGTGTGTGTGTGCGCGTGCGTGCGTGCGTGTGTGTGTGTGTGTGTGTGTGTGCATGAACCATCCACTTTGTTCTGCCTGAGATCATTCAGCATGCGTCCCCTGGACCCCCAGCTTTGATACTTCAGACATCTATCACTCATTGTTCCACCTGGCTACAATACCCCCCCCCCACACACACACACACACACACACATATACACACCGACTGTCGTCCATCTCTTGAAGAGATCTGTTGTATTTGGAAAGACATGCTAGATGAGATATGATGCTATTGCCCAAACCAGAAGCAGGCATTCATATTCCTTGGAGAGCTGTGTGAATTTGGTGAAGAGCTCTGTATTACAGCCTCAGAGGTATTCAGCTCTACCTGTGTCGCTGGAAGTCTGACTTTCTGATAGAGAGACCTGTCTGTGCCCTGTCTGTGACTTGTCTGAGAGACATGTCTGTGACCTGTCTGTGCCCAGGTCATGCTAACCTTTCTGCAGGCTAATGCGTGTGACTAGTGCAGGCCATGCTAACCTCTGTGCAAGCTAATGCATGTGACTATTGCCAGGCCATGCTAACCTCTGTGCAAGCTAATGCATGTGACTAGTGCAGGCCATGCTAACCTCCGTGCAGGCTAATGCATGTGACTAGTGCAGGCCATGCTAACCTCTGTGCAAGCTAATGCATGTGACTAGTGCAGGCCATGCTAACCTCTGTGCAAGCTAATGCATGTGACTATTGCCAGGCCATGCTAACCTCCGTGCAGGCTAATGCATGTGACTATTGCCAGGCCATGCTAACCTCTGTGCAGGCTAATGCATGTGACTAGTGCAGGCCATGCTAACCTCTGTGCAGGCTAATGCATGTGACTAGTACCAGCCCATGCTAACCTCCGTGCAGGCTAATGCATGTGACTAGTGCAGGCCATGCTAACCTCCGTGCAGGCTAATGCGTGTGACTAGTGCAGGCCATGCTAACCTCCGTGCAGGCTAATGCATGTGACTAGTGCAGGCCATGCTAACCTCCGTGCAGGCTAATGCGTGTGACTAGTGCAGGCCATGCTAACCTCCGTGCAGGCTAATGCGTGTGACTAGTGCAGGCCCAGGCCCGTGCTAAACCCCTCTCTCTGATCGAGTATACACGTGAATAAAGCTTTGGATCACTTGCGTTGTGAACGGTGTGCGGCTGAATGTTGTCACGGAGAAGAAATGCGGCAATATCCACTCCAGAGCGTGATGCAGTCCTTATGTTGCCAATGTTGTGTGCTCATTTATGCTTAGAGGGGCATCTATGCCTGTCGTGCTAATGTTAAAACGTCCACCTTTTGAAGCACAAACCCACACACCTCCCAGACCAGATGCTACTGAAGTACCTGACATGGTTGCAGTCTTCTTGGCTGCGGTCAGGCAGTCGGTTTTCCCCAAATAATGACCCCCCCCCCCCCCCCCAGTACATCCAAGCTGTGTTCCTAGCTGTTTGAGCCTCATTCTCGTCTGTAGGGGAGCTTCCCTCTGCTTTGACACACACAAACCCTGAAGATGAAAGGACCAGAGTAGCTCCATCACCTGCATTACAGCAAGTTGCTCAGGCCAATTGACAACAACAAATGGCCCCAGAAAAAGGATTTTTTTCTCCCCAAGACTTAAGTGCTGTACTTACGTCTAACTTCATTTTTATAGACCACAGACTATTTTATTCCATTTTGACCATGCCACCCTACACCCCCACTCCTGCACACACTCACCCACACACCCACACACCATCAAAGTGGACAATGTGTCTCTGTGATGGGAGAGTTTCCTTGAATCCATCCGTCTTTTGAGGTATTAATTTTGTTATGGAAAGTTATGTATGGCAGAGGCCTCGCGTGGCCCCCCGGTGTCCCTAAGCAGAATTACACCGTGTAATTATTACAGATGACATAACTGTCACGGTAATTTAACCCTTCACTCCCGATCCAGGCTCCAGGCCTGCGTACACGGGGTTGTCACGGTTACAGGTGGTACAGGTCATTTGAAAGCTAAATAGCTATGAACATCCTGGGTGAATGAAGGAGATTTGGGGTGAATTTTGGCAGGACAGTCTGCTGATCTGGGGATTTGGCTTTCAACCGGAAGGTCATGGGTTTGAGTCCAGGAGTGGGCCTGCCTGTGGACACCCTTGAGAAAAATGTCTGCTTTGTGGGTCTACTCATAAAGGGTCTACTCACTAAATGACCTATTGTAATTCAACTGGCATATCAGATAGAACATTGCTTTGGAAATGATTTGGCAGAAAGGCTTTTTCACATAATAGCGTAGGAACAGTATTAAGGTGTAGTAAGGTTCATAATGTGTTATGTCATTATAACAAATAGCCTGAACAGATCATATTTATTTTCCATTAGAAAATATGAAGTATGCCATCAACAAATGTTCTTGTGTCACTCACATTGCCTAGCCATGCTGGCATGATATAGAACACCATGGACTACAGCGTATGACGCCATGAGATAGAATATTGTCATTATATGGACTGCAGCTTATGACGCCATGAGATAGAACACTGTCACTATATGGACTACAGCATATGACGCCATGAGATAGAACACTGTCACTATATGGACTACAGCGTATGACACCATGAGATAGAACACTGTCACTATATGGACT
>JAODUK010000006.1:50962-61988 GCA_027564635.1 Typhlichthys eigenmanni
GTTCCGCGTACGAACTCTTGGTTGTTTTTCCTTTGTTTTTCGTTCGCTTGCACTCGCCTCCCGTAACAGCGTAACATTTAGCTTGTTTTTGGTAAATGTTTTACATTTACAGTACATTTAAATTATTATATTTTTTCAACGTTCAGTGATCTCTTCATTTTTCCCAGAGCTGCTCATACTGTAGTTACTGTCTTCATGTAGCTAATCTCAGCTCAGTACATTAAGAACATACTGTATCTTAGCTGGCCATAAAGTCACCTTTGATGGTTTTGCAGTGTATTACAATTTCACCATAATTCATTAATAATAAATAATTCATAAATGTATTAAGTAATTGCTAGAAAAATATGTAATCACTGTTAAAACTATGTTGCTAGTTTATAACTGTATTCAATATAATTATGCTACCTTAGATTTGACCAAAATACTACTACATCCAGTTTTTGTTACACAATAAATGCTGCTGTACATGAAAGAAATTAAAATAAACCTCTAAAAAGTCAAAAAACATATTTATGACCATTCTGAACGCAGCCTTTGACAACCCATTGACAGCTAGTAAAGGTTAGGCTGCCAAGGCCTTTGCTGTCCCTGACCTTTTCTGAAGTGAGTCAGTGAGTGGACCTTGTCAAAGCCAGGTCCTATAAATCTGTCTGGCCATGTTAGGGATCCCCTGACCACATTCACACCAAAAGCCCAATGCTGGTCAGAGGGAGCCTAGAGAGGGCTCAGAAGGAAACCATGTCCCCGATGGAAGCCAATCAAACAGACATCAACACACGATGAAAGGCACTAACAATGCCACACACAGTCCATCAATTCAGTCCATCAAGTGACCAATTACTCACCGTCCAGAGAAATGTCTCCTTCACGTCGCTCCCAGTGGTGAAGGAGTAGAAATACACCCACGCAACTCCTCTTGTAAAGACACACACAAGTGCACCAGGTAGAGTTAGCGATTGTAAGCTAATACACTTTCTCATTCAAATTCAGCAAATATCTGTTGCCCGTGCTGTGTGCACGCTGAAAAGGTAATTATGTGTTTGTATACACAGACCAGGCTCTGTAGATGGGAACACAATCAAATTGGTGCAGACCGCACCACACAACATCCATAGCCTTGGCAATGTGTTTCCAATGTGGGGGCAGAGCTTATGAGGCCTATGGCAATGGAGGGAGGGGTGTTTTGGTTTGGATTAAGTTCAAATGTTAACCATCTTTCTCGAAAATAACGTTTTTAATTTAATTTAACTTAATTTAATTGAATGGTAAAACCAGCTATTGCAAGCTATTCTTAATAATATAATATACACATTTAGTCAAAGTCACAAAATATCTCCTAGCATTTTGCGGAGGGCACAGCGTGTATGATTTTGTTTTGATTTGAGCATGAATTTAGCAAGCCTTCTCAAGAATGATTAACCCTGCCTTTTAGACTCCACCTTTAATTTATTTTGCATCAGCAAACTGAGCAATGAAACGCCAGACAAGAACATTTTAACATAGACTACTTATTAGTATCATTCTCATACATAATTTAGGTAGGTTAATTTATTCATCAATGTTTTATATATTTAATTAATTAAATACGTATCATCCACCCATTCAGCCCATCCTGTGAATTAATTTGTTAATGTATTCATCCATCCATCGTCCATCCAGACATCCACCATTTGATTAGCCTTTTTAATCATACTTTTCAATACATTAATGTATCATCCATCCATCATGCTTAATTTCGGACTGAATTCAACCAATTTGCAGTTTCGCACAAGCAGAGCCCTGGTGATGAATACAAGCCGTGTTTTGCATCGTGCCCAACAATCCCGTCCAACACCCCCTCCCCTCCCCCTCGCCTTAGCAACAGAGGCAAGATGGCGGCGTCCAGTAACGCTGAGCATTCTCCCAACGTATCGACGCCGTTGAAGATACCCAAAACGGAGGTGCCATCCCCCGAATCGGAGGATTTGAGCGACAGCAATCAATACCACTCCAGCCCCTCCACGCCTAACCGCTTCTCGCCTTTGAACGTGAGCACAGGGAGCGCAGGCCGTAGCGTCCTGGCCTCATCCTCCAACAGCTTCACGGCTTGCCGGGGAATGTCCTGGACCCCGTCCGAGACGAACGCACTCATAGCGGTCTGGGGCAACGAACGGCTGGCCGAGGCACGGATGCAGCAGTTGGAGGTCGCAGGCACCGTCTTCTCGGGCAAGGCCCCCGGCCCTGCCATGTACGAACGGGTCTCCAGAGCCCTGGCGGAGCTGGGCTACGAGAGGACCCCGTCTCAGTGCAGGGAAAGGATGAAGGTAAACTGCTCACCGTTTAGAGCTGTGGGCAGTGATGTGTGCACTACAATCCCCCGTCCTCAGATCTGCATGTTGCAGGGTTTCTAACTAACGTTGGTTTTTTGCCATTTAGCATTGTAGGCATTTAACCTACAACCTATATGATATGCTGGAATTCTGCTTATATCCCCATTAACTATCAACCATAGTGACAAGTTGTGATTAAAAACATAAAGGGAGCAGCAACATTTTTGGAGGAAATATTTTATGTGAATCTCACATAAAATAAAAATCTCTCTTTCTTACTAGATTCCAGAACTTACACAATGTTGTGTTTGAAATAAGGTGGATAATAGGTAAAGGTACTTTCATTGTCACATACACAGCCTATTACTTAGGCTAAGAGTTAGGTCATTTTAGCAGCCACTCCTATCCAAAGCGATTTACCAAGTGTAGGCTTACCTGTAGGCAGGGTTACATCACTAGGTAGGCTGGTCAACACTGGGCTTCAAACCCATGACCTTTCTGGGAGGGGAGGAGGGCTGGCAAACGTCCAAATGAGACTAACCTGCCCTGTGGATACAGGCACATAAAGTAAGAAACAGAATCTGATTCGTCAACTCCTACATCCAACGACGCTAGACACCTTCCACATTACTTGCCACATGACATCCACCCATCCATCCGTGTTGAAATCCATGTAGCCTATGTACATACCCGCAGATTTAGAACAAATATAGATTTATGTAGTATTATAAGCATGATCACCTTATGTATTTATGTATGTTTTAAGCCATTAAGCATTCTCTCCGTGTCAAGCAGTTTTGCTGATACTAATAGCCTCAGCCGTTTGTATGTGGTGTGATTTTAAAGTGTGCCCATCACCCACCTGGCACTGAATCCACCCACTGCAGGTTGATGGAGGGGACATTAGCATCAACATCAACATTTACAATTACATTGCATGAGGCACCAGTGTCGAGGCCTTCAGTGGGCATTGGGCTTAAGTCAGCAAGGCTCTTGAATGATTTTAAACAGAAATGGCCCATAAAATTTCTATAAATTGGTGTTTTGTCATTAACACCAGCACTGATGTGTCTCACCAACAGTCAGTTTAATTTAGCCTTAAGAAAAGAAAAACACACATTTTGGGTGCACAGTTCATCATTAAGTGGCCCATTCCCCAGTTGCTATAGTAACAGCAAGTATATTTTGTCCGTATATAGAGCAACATTTGGAGTTGGTCCCCCTTCATGCAGATGAGAACGATAAAGATGGCAGTGGTCGATGTTTATCTGTTGTGTTGCATTAATTGTGCGCTGGTTAAATGCTAAATTGGATATGATACAATAGGTGTTAGTGTTACTGTGATACCACCCATTATAGTAACACCCACTAGCTCCCTTATAGATGCATTGCATTGCTCGGTCTTTGCTAGCCTGCTAACACTTCTTCTGATCTAATAGAGATGTGTTACGTTGCTTTCTGTTTAGCATGCTAATACCTCCCATATATGTGCATTGCGTTGTCGTATCTCTGCTAGCATGCTAACACTCCTGCTCCCATAGAGGTGTGTAATGTGGCTCCATCTCCGCTGCTAGCATGCTAACACTCCTGCTCCCATAGAGGTGCATTATGTTACGCTTCTAGCTTGCTAACCACCCTGCCCCACACCCTGCAGACACTACGGCGGTGCTACAGCCGTGTGAAGGAGCACGGCGCGGGCAAGCGCAAGAGCAGCTACTCCATGGAGCAGTTGGAGCGTGTGTTCGGCCAGGGTGGCTGGGACGCCCAGGGCCATGGGCCCGTGCTCATCAACAGCAGCGGGCTGTACCAGGAAGCCGAGTCGGACGGCAGCGCCCTGGACGACCTCTGCCAGGAGGACTGGTGCAGTCAGGTGCTGGCTTCCGCCTTCCAGGAGGGGGACATGGAGACCGGTGAGGGGGGCATGGTGGTACCTGGGGGGCATGGAGACCGCTTCTCCGTTAGGGTCACCAGAGCAGCACAGGTATCCCTGTCTGCAGCAACATCCACCATCTCCTCCCGGGCCAGATGGAAAATATATTCTCAGTTTAGAACCAGTGAAGCTCTGAGAACAGTTTGGGACCAATGGAACCAGTGCTGCTCTGGGAAGATTGTAACCAGTGCTGCTCTGGGAGCAGTTTGTCACCAATGCTGCTCTGGGAACAGTTTGGGACCAATGGTTCTAAACTGCTCTGTGAACACATTGCTAAATTCATATTTTTCTTCACAGCCTAAATACTAGGTAAATGCTTAAATGCCTAAACCAGTAACATCAGCATGACAAGGAACTCATTAGCCAGTAGTTGAAATGGCTGAACTGCCGTGAAGTTTTTTAACATGTGTATGCTTTTATATACCAGATATTTGTATAAATGTATGTGTTATGTTATGCTATTATCATGTTGAGTTATTGGATTGTAAGTGGCCAAGCATTGCAGCTCATTGTTTGGGGTCGCACGTCGAAAGGTTCTCGAAGCGTAGATAAACAATACATGAGCATGAATCCTCTCGCCGTAGTGTGGTGTTTGTCTTCATGGTCTTTGCTCTCTGTGCCACCCTCCAGAGGAAACCCAGGTGCCTAGAAACAGAGCTCTACAGCTTCAAGCAGAACTGTCACAACAAACCCAGTAGGTTGCTTTTGGGCTAAGCCCAGATATATTCTCTTTGTGGACTGAATGTCAGATGCAGGTCTATGTTCTGGGGGTGTTTTTAATGATGAATTATCGAGCAGTGTCCCTCGAATCGAGATTATTTTTTAACTTATTATTATTTAATTATTTGTACTTGTATGTTGGTGTGTGTTTATTGGCTAAAGGTAGCAGAGTACAGTTATATAAGGTACCCCCCACTGCATACACACATATGGAGTATGTTTCCATGCACGTGGTAAGAATGTGCTGTTCCTTGTAAATGAGGAATTTTCCCGTATGGACACCCAATGGAGACAAAGAACTAGTTGTGTTATGTTGTGGTGTTACATTTGAAATACCCTGATTGAAATAGGATTTTAAAACAGTTGTGAATCTGCATAAGCATACTTTGTATGGCAAAACTGAGCAGAACATTCTTCAAGATTCCAAGACTTTGTCACACAGTGATGTAACAGTTTCTGAGGTTAGCCCTCACAACATTAAAACACAACACCCCACCCAAGAAAGTTGCAAATACAAATGACATAAAAACACAAGCGGTTCCATAAATAGAAGCAGGTGTGGTCTATTTGGCCTTGTTTTTTAAATGCTTCTCCCCGTGTCCTCCCAGGAAGCGGGATACGATGAAGAATGTTGTGCGCATCCTGGAGGCGGTGCAGCTCAAGTGGGAGCACTTCCAGACGTGGACGGAGTTCTCGCGGCTGCACCTCTCCAACAAGCTGGCCATCTTCGGCGTGGGCTACAACACGCGCTGGCGCGAGGACGTGCGCTACCACTACGCCGAGATCAGCTCCCAGGTGCCGCTGGGCAAGCGTCTGCGCGAGTACTTCAACCCGGAGAAGCCAGAGGGCCGTGTTGTCATGACCAAGGTGCAGAAGATGAACTGGAAGAACGTCTACTACAAGTTCCTGGACATCACCATCAGTGAGGCGCGCTGCCTGGAGCTCCACATGGAGGTGGACTGGATCCCGGTGGCCCGGGCGTTCGGAGCGGGGAGCGGCCCCGCGGGCGCCCCTCGCTACCTCCTCCCCGCGGATGTCCCCAAGACGTACGGCCTCTATGCCATCGGCTACGAGGAGGCGGCGCCCTCGAACGGCAGCGCTTCATCGGCGGCGACCTCTCCCGGGAGCGACATCCAGCCGGAGTGCGGCGGCTCCCGGGGCGAGGCCGACGCCCCCCCGGCTCAGAGAACGGCCCCGGGGGCATTAGGGAGCGGACCCGGGGCCCGCGTCATATACTGCTTCCTGGGCGTGGCCGAGGCGCGGACATTGCAGCAGTGTCTGTCGCACCACCTTCAGGGCCCCGGGAGGCACTTTGTGCACGGGGAGCCCTCGGCCGTCACCCGTTTCCTGCAGGAAGGTTGCCGCGGCGGCGCCAGGGGTCTGGACGGCGAGCGGCGAGAAGGCCCCCCTCAAAGTGTGTCTATATACGTCAAGTTCATCGAGGTGGAGCTGGATTTCCTCTCCGCTGGCTCCCTGGTGGAGTGTTTAGAAATCGCCGTCGGCTACTCGTTAAAGTTCAACAACAGGGAGACGTTGTAACTGCTGTGTGGTGTGGACTTGCCTAGGATTAAACTGCCAGTAGAGCAACTTGACTAGTGACCCCCTGGTCTGTTACCTAGCATGGGTATGTGCAACAACAACAGCAAACGTTTTGCAGCCTTATCAGCCCTCTGGAAACCATTTTAGTTTCTCTGCCCGGTGAATGAAATCACAGCCAGAATATTAAAGAAACAGAAATGCTGACTTAAGTATGACAACGTTTTTATGAAGATGTTACCTTCAAGGTATAACTCCTCAATATTTAAGCCACTATGTGCACTACCAGAGTTCGTCTGTAGACGTCTGTGGACAAATATCTCCTCATCAGGGAGGTTGCCAGGAGATGAATGTCTACCTCTCTAGGATGTAGCAAACAAGTCTGTGGATGAATCATAAGTAGTTTTTAGTTTTTTAACTGCCTTTACAGAGGACTTAGGTTGTGGTCACGGGCTGTCTTCAGGAACTGGCTATGCGCTTTCCACATTTGAAAATGTTTACATTGGACCGCCCTAAAGTGTATTGGCCCTCATTTATGAACAAAAATGTAGGGCAGAAATGTGGGTGTATGGGCATTTGGAGTATTGAAGTCTGTGAAATTGTGGGGAGCATATAAATCTGGCGAATTCTGAGAGTGTTTGGACCATATTTTCTGATTGGTATTAAGCATATGCGGCTTAAAAATATGTATCCTAGGCAAAATATTATATTTTGCAATGGCCTACATTGACAGTCTGGTAAATTGGTATTTTCAAAGAGTCTTTTGATGTAGGCCGGCCTAAGATTCCTTCTTTAAATCTTTCATTTTGAGATATAGCTATACTGTAGGCTACTGGTCACATAATTACAAGCAATTATAATTAACCAATTAAAAGCAATGACCAGGTTAACCGATTTGTTAACCTGGTCATATCTTGTTTAATGCGGTAATCGCATTAAACAAGATATGTGACGATGAAGATCTCTGCAATGGGAGATCTGTCTCTGTTAGAAGACATTTAACAAGCTCACCTGTCCTCAAGGACCTTTTGATGCCAACTTTTGAGGCTGCGACTACATTCATTGGTTCAATTAGACTTGCATTAGACTTTCGACGGCGGAGAAGCTTTTCTTGGATGTTTAACGTATCTCCCTGTCGTGAAATAGGGGCTGTGTATATGCTGAGAATATGTGATATTTACAGGTGGGGTAAGTGGTTGCAAGCTAGCTGCCTGGCCCAAAGTGGTGCACACCGCACCACACCACACCATCCCAGCCTTTCCGATGTGTTTCCAGTGTGTGGAACAGAGCTATGGAAGGTAGACGTGTATGTGTTTCTAACAAAAATGTTTCCACAGGATCCCTGACTACCCACATTTCTCACTGCCTGACCATTCTTAACGCTGGGATTGGCGAGATACAAACATTTCTTGAATAATATTTGTCGTATGTTGCCAGGTATTTAAACAGGTCTGGTTGCTCTAGCCCAGGTATTTTAACAGGTCTAGTACAGAACTGAAGCAGGACTGCAAGACACTTTATGAATTTGATTTATGTGTTTATGTGCAATGTGCCAGCAGAGAATTGTGTAGGTTCAGAATTACAAGTCTATGAAAGCGAATAAATTAATTGGTGTATATGAAATTCACATTTATAAATATATATATCGATAATATATAAATATATTTAATAATATTGATGTTTTTGAGCATTCCAGCTTTTACGAAATTGCAGTATTCATATTTGGGTATATATATAAATATATTTTTAATTATTTTATTAGTTTACACGCACGTGTATGTTTTGATGTCAGTGTTATATGTTTACATGTTTGGAAAAATCAATAAAATTGGACACTCGCCTTCATTTCACTCAATCAAAACGACTATTTGTTTTTTTTCTAGCACTGGCAAAGTTCCATTGAGCAAGTGACAACGAACTATGCTGCTCTTCATAGCAAGGAAATAATTAAATTGAGACACGACAAATGCTTGAAGCAAACATGTCTTGCACAACTTTGACCAGGAGATGGCAGTATTTAGTCATTTATAAATACCTTACAAAGAAAAACTATAAATCTCCTTATGGAGGTGCTGATATTTTTAATGAATTAATTTATATAGTTAACTAAATATAATGCATTATTTGAACTTGGAAGTTACCTGTGAAGAAACTACTTCATATACAGGATATAATACAAGAAATACTCACATATTTTAAATTAACGTTATTTTTGTCTTTATATTTTAAGTGTCTCATGTACCCCTTCCCTTAAACAGCAATAAAAAGTCTCACATCTTCATAACACAGTTGTGTTTCAAACATATGCATGCCAAAAGTATGAGGAAATTATGGAGAACTATATCTCAATTGAGTGTGAATACAAATGGGAAGTATACATTTAGATCAATAAAAAGTGGGTGTAATATGTTACAAAAGCTTCACTAAATCTTAAATGATAGTGAAATGATAAAACTAAACATTGTGTGACAATTACCAATTAGGAGTTCACACCCTTTTATTCACATTGCATTTATTAAATATTCCAAGCATATTAATATCTAAAATTCCCCTTGAAAGAAACATGCATATTTTTTATCCCTCCACACCATTGTATTGTTGATACCATTTTTTTTGCTGTTCACAGATATTTATATTAGTGTTACTCACATGGCATAGCTGTTTCATAGACCAATGACAAAAGCGCAGTAGTAATATATTAGCCACGTGTCATTGAATCGGCCTTCAAAGTTCTCGTTTGAATATTTGCTGCTACCACCAAGGTCTGCGTTCATCAGCAGCTCTGTCAGGCCGTAACATGTTTGTCCAACAAGCAATTGCTGCTCATTTTACAATAAACAGCAAGAAAGTGCTTGGAGTGCATTTATAATAGTAATGGTTTTCATGTTCGATCATACTGCTAGATAGGAGTATTTTTTTAAATAATGTTTCTGATATTATTTTAGAATATATGGGCTAAGATGTTTTCAAAACACCAATATATAAAGTGTGTGTGCTAGGACAGTTCACAAATTATACACGTCTGTTTAAACTGTTATCTGGTGGTCTATGTCTATGACATAGAGACATATAAAAATGTCTCTGAGCAATACTCACACATGGACACTGGGTTTATCCCAGTATTATAGGGCAGCAGTGATTACAACACAATGCCGCAGCAATTACACAATAAATACTTTGTTTTGGTGAAGAGTTCCACAAGGCCCTATGCCCTAGTGTAATCTTAGATAATCTCATCATCGCATATACAATGATTGTATATATGTAGAATACAGACAGCCTTACAATGTAGGCTATTCCAAGGCAAGCCTTGGATTGTGCAAATATTACAATTGCAATGTCTCCTAAAATAACACCAAGTAAAACATTAATATTTAGCCACCCGTCAATGTTGCCAACATTGTAATATAGCTTCATGTGGGTTTATATTTGTGTACTACTACACTTGGTCACAACGAATCATTCCTATATGTATGTTGCAGGGCAGACTGTAGATTTCTGTTCATTTCTGAGGTGCTGATAGAGAATAATTGCGCATGGCAACTTCAAAGTCATTCCATTACTTCGTATCTTGTTGCTTTCCAGTAATAGGCCTAACCAATTGAGAGACAAATGGATGAACGTGTTTTACCTTCAGACTCGCATTCGCTCATAACCGTTTTGCATTTCTAATTTAAGTGACCATTCAATGCCTAATTGTTATTCACAGCTCCGCAGTGCTTTTGCACCAGAACAACCAATATAGGATCAAGTGAGGTACAATTAAGATGGACGCGCAGATGCGATTTGCAGCAGCACAGCGAAAATGTAACCGCTGCCTACACAGCACGGGCCTGAGCCTGTTTCCTTGGATTTAATCACGGGAATAACCCCGGTTCACCTCTCGTAATGGAACGGTGCACACCGGACCCGCATTAGCCTCACTTCGGTCTGTTGTTCGGTCGTCTGCCGGAGCGCATTTGAAGTGTGACGGGGGTAAGGCCACCATGAGATATCGTGACTTGTTGAATCAGGCCTCAATTTTATTTCATCTCACACCTCGTGATTGCACATAGAATGGCCCGAGGTTTCCCAAGGGCAGCGAGGCGAGAATGCAAAGAAAAAGAAAAGAAGATCTGGAGCTAAGGTTTATTGTGGAGATGTCACGTGTGTACAAGGGAACTAGGGAAATCAATGATTATTCTTTCGTTTATAACAGGCTATACCGTATCATAATATATTGTATGTAATATAATAATAATAATAATAATAATAATAATAATAATAATAATAATAATAATAATAATAAAGGTATTTATATTCGTTTAACTATATAGGCTAGACTATGTGTTTATTAATATTTGTCTATTATAGCCTATATAATCTATTAAGTGGCTCTGCCTCGATCTTCAGCAGCTGCGCGCAAGAAGGCAATATTATCAGCGAACAGGTGTAGCGTGAGCTTGATCACGTGCTGTGGGGGGGGGGGGGGGGGGGGGGGGGGGGGGGGGGGGGGGGGGGGGGGGGGGGGGGGGGGGGGGGGGGGGGG
>JAODUK010000006.1:63365-79651 GCA_027564635.1 Typhlichthys eigenmanni
TCACTACTTTACATTGCAGAAAAGTGTCATTTCTTCATTGTTGTCACATGAAAAGATATGCTCACATATTTGCAAATGAAAGCAGGGTAAAGCATGATTCAAACGAAGAACAAGGGCTCCTATGGCGATGTCGTGCTGATTCCCGGGCTTTAAAGGGGCTTACCTTCCACAAACTACAGAGCACATTAAAAAGGTTTTATTCTGTAGTCACAAATAGTTATGTCTATTCTACATTGCTTTTTATGTTGATCAAGGTAACAATTTTAAAAAATGCTTCACAGATTAGATTTTACTAGGATTAAAAGCAATGTTGACTGAATTTAGACCTACACAACTAATCATATTCCAATATATGAATGAATGTAAATGTGCACTACTAAAAGCACTATAATCTACACACCAGACTATAAAACCAATTTGCCACCGAATGCCAAAATGTTTTGAAAACTTAAAACAACTTGATAAATTAAAAGCATTATGAAATGGGCCAGACGATTCACATGATGTCCCTCCCTGAAAGCCTAGAGAGCACCTACCCTGAAGCTGACAACTGGGGTGGAGAGGGTTCAGATGGAAGAATCGCCTCCTCAGTCCTCCTCTGAGATGGCATCTGACCAAAAATGTTGCTGCTTTCCATGGGGGGTGATGGGGACTGGGATGGGTAGCTGGTTGCAGAGGTGGCAAAGGCCATGTGGGAGCGGTAGCTGGGGCTTGTCCTTCTACTGCCCCGGCCTTGTGCAGGAGAGGAGGAGGGGGAAGATCGCCTTGAGAAGCTGGCTGCGGAGGGAGGAAGGAGGGTGATCTCAGACATCTCCGGAGGTATGGGAGGCTGGACAATGCCGGGTCGGGGTCTGGGTCGCACTACGATCTCTGGAGAGCCTTCGTGAGAAGTGAAAGGGCTCTGGGTGAGGGGCGAGAGCCGGGAGGGTTGGAGGACCACCTGGTGCATGCCAGAATCCATCCTACGTGTCTGCCTGGGACTGAAGCGAGGGGCGGTCTCAAACCATCGAGTGTCCAGGCTACTGAACGTTCTAGGGACTATGTGGGCCATTGGATCGGTGTAAGGCAAAATGGGGCCACCCATAGTGTGGCTTGTGTGTCTAAGATGCCCTAGATGTGCCTCTTGCATAGCTAAATGCTTGGCTGGGGAGCCGTGAGGCTTGGCCCTGCTTGGAGACTTGCTCGGGCGGCGCTTGGGAGCCCCCAGTGGCAGAACGGTAGGATAGGTGGGCATCGGGAGGGACGAGGGCTGGAACGCACCGAGGGGAAGCACGTGAGGCGGAGGAGGATAAGGGGAGTCGTGGCGGAGATGCATAGGAGGATGGGGAGGGAAAATGAAGTGGGGCCCCTCCAGACTTGCGAAGGTAAAGTCCAGACCCTGCCAAATATCCGGAGAACGCGTGGTGGAGGAAAGTGTCAGAGGGAGGGGAAAGCCAGAGACGGCGTACTGTTGGATGTCGCCCTCTCCCATCTCTTCGGGAATCATTGTATAGCCAAAGGGACCTTCGGCAAGAAATGGAGGGGAGGACATGACAGAGCTCAGAGGGCTGCTGTCAGGCATGTAGAAATGAGGCAGGGGTTCATGCTCCCCGTGGTTTCCTAGGTAGCCATAGAAAGCCCTGTGGTGGAGAGCACTTCGGATTTGCCCCGTGGCCTGAAGACGGCTGCTCTCCATGATGGTCATACCTTCCAAGGGCCTCTGGAAGCGAGGGCTGTACGCCGGAGGTTGCAAGTACGAGTCCTGGCTTGAGATGGGGGAAATCTGGTGCGGCCGTAAGGTGGCCATCACCGGCGGCAACGGTCTAGGATCATCGTTCTCTTCGTCCGATTGCCGGAATTCAGGGTAGAGATCGGACTCTTCCACGAAGGGGAAGCCTTCAATTCGCCTGGGCTTAACAGACATTTCTGGGTCAGTGGGGTCCATAACAAAGCGTCCATCTGGGCCTCGGCTGATGAGTTCAATGGGTGTTGTTGCTTCGGCTTCACGCTTGGAGATGCTGTACTTCTTGCTTATTATTGCTCGTTTGGTCTTCTTGTATAAAGACAATTCCTCTTTCTTCCCTGAAATAGGTGGCACTTTCTTGACGTGCCGCTCAAAGCCGTCTTCAGAGGAGTCCGAAGGTGTTCTCTTTGAGCGCACACTCTCTGGGCTGAGCTTTCCTAAAGACCTACGGTATGGAAAAAAAGAAAAGATGAGTCATGAACAGTCTAAAAAAAGGAAAAGAGCCCTTTTTAGGATACAAGATCAACTGCTTGCTTTACCCTGCACATTGTAATTCACTCAAAGTCATTGCTATAGCAATTTCTCAACAGTGTATAACACTTACTCTTACAACTCCTACTACAAATATGTCATTTCACTGGTGAGTAATAAGGCCTGCATATGGTTGACTCACATGGTTGACTCATTCTGTGTGGCCTGGCTTCACTAAACCATTTCATTTATCATATTGAGGAGCAAAATACATATATTCCAACCCAAGAAGCACTGCCTTTTGCCAGGATGTTCTTACTTCTAATGAAGTATTTCTTGAAGAGACCTGCCTGAATCATCAATACAAGACTATAGGATGAGTTTGCAGTTGAATCAAGTGGAGACAATGGCTAGTCAAGTGAGTCACAAGAATGTGTGCTCATATTGGAAGACAAATGGAATGACTTTAGTCATTGGTGTGTCATGAGGCATGTGAATACGTGAATTCCTGCCACACAGTTGGGTGCAAAGAGGCACAATGGCCGCAAGTTCTAGAACAGAGAGAATTGAAATGTCTTGATGTGTCTCTATGGTTTGCTTGAGCAAGATGCCCGATCCAAATAGCACAGTCAAAATTCTTTTCTCTCTAGTTATATGTTATGGAACATTGCTTGACCCAGTGCAGAATACCAGTCTATTGGTGCTTCAACAATTACTGGTATATTGTAACTATGTTCCATGAAAAACAACATGTGTAGGTTAGAGGGAGCTAAATGTCCATGTACTGTATCTTGTCAAGTCTGAACAAATTCAGTGGGACATCATAAGGGGTTTAGTAATATATGTCAGACATGGCAATTTAAAGGACAACCATCCTAACAGCAGGACTTCATAAATGTTATTTGCTGAATTAGCAGCCAGGTTAAAACAAGGTTGGGCTATATGTAAATGTATATGCTCGTTTTAATAAATTACATTTCCAGTACAGAAAATCTAAATGTGCATTATGGTGTTTTAACATAAATTAATCACATATTAATTAGGGAAATAAAAAAACAGATTTGTTTTGGAGCCATGTTTACTTTATTTAGTGACAAAATACAACATGTGTTTGATTGTGATTTAATAAGGTTAATGTGTATATCATTAAGGCGGTGTGGACCGTGTTATCAAAGGCAGCTGGCATTTTAAAATAACATTATACTCTGCTCTATTGTATATTCTAAGCTCTTTGCAAACACAATATTTAATTTGCAGCATTAGTTCAGATACAAGACTCTGGCATAAGCTCATCTGCTGTTAAGGTGCAGAGGCAAATCTTCATATATAGTGATATCAATATATATATATAAATATAAACAAACCATAACACTACCTGCTTATACAGTATAGGAACTTAATTATAAAGAACAGCCACAAATGCAACACACACTGTTAAAAGAAGAGTGATATTTCAAGTTGCTGTTTTTCAATTCCTTGTCATAAAAATAGAACAATCTTGGAATATTTGCTCAATATGCAGCAATATCCCTATTAGTTGAGGAATTATAAACATATAGGAGACTGGTACATTGCATTGTGACTATACAATTATACAATTACAGGTTCTACAACGCAATATTTCACATCTTCGCAATACATTTACCACTATTCAATGACTGTATATATTAGATGTGCTTTCATTCTATATTATTAGCTGGTGTCGGCAATGTTTACAAATGCTGCATGAGGCTCAACACTTTTAACTTAACACAAGGTTTTCAAGAAATTCAACATACAAGGTAAAAAGAGTAAGGAATAGGAAAAAAACTGAAGGCATCTGAGGGGAAAGCACAACACTGAAGTAAATTAAATCATGGTGTCAAAACAGGAAAATGGCTTTAGGTTGCTTAGGGATAAAGCGGTCACAGGCACATATAGGTCAGCCCACCAACACGCCATACAGTTTGACAGAATACTGTAAAACTGATTCATGAAGAACACTCATTTGTAGTTGCCGAAAGGGTTATCACAAGAATGTGCACAACCTTCATAATTGTAGTTACCACAGTAACCAGTACCGGCTAATTCAACTGTCGAATTTAAAGGCTTCAGACAAGCTATTTTGAGATTTACAGTGGAATCCTTTATCTGAAAATAAGACAAGAGTTCACATTTAAGCAAAAACCAAAATTCATGAATGAGTGTCTGTGTTGATAGTTGACATTTGTAGAAGCCTTAACTGCACGTTTTGTCTCCAATAGGTTAATGTGTTGACATCAGGAAAGAAATTGTGGATGCCATAAATATCAATAAAATAATAATCTATAACATCCATTTGGTTCCAGTTTTAGCAAGTTGTCTTAAGGCCTAAAATGATTTTTAAACTCCAAGAACCAGCTTGCTGTTGACATTTGTGTCACATGTCACATCAAGTGCACATGGTTGCAGTGGGAGGTGCAGAGAACAATGCAAACCTATTGTTGAGGAGTAGAGAGGCGTGGAGTGTCCGCCACTCAAAACTGGCGATGAAGGGGCATGGGCTCGTGAGTTTCAAACCAAAACAACAGTGTAATCCCCGGCACAATAAATACAGCAACATACTTTCTGCTAAACAGTTAAGGGTTTCACAAAAATGCAACACTAACGTTTAGTGTATACAAACAACTGTACACATTTTATTTCCCTCTATCTTTTATACAGACGCATGTGAATTAATGCCCAGAGAGCCTGAATCTTGACTGGCACCAACGACCAGATACGTAGTTCCATCTGAACATGTCATACATTAACCTATATTGGGTCTAATAGATCCCGGTGGACGAGCGCTGACATTGGCCTTATTCAAGTCAGCAGCTACAGTACTGTGACTGAGGCGGGGTGAGGATCTGGGGGCTGAACCAACGGGTGGTGGGTTGGGGGGGGAGGGGAGGATGTGGTGGCAATAGTGGGCGTGCTCACTGAGGGCTGGATGGTGGGGACCTGTACCTGCTGGCGTCCAGCCCCTCCCAATAGGGCTCGACGCCGGGGAGGGGGCTAAGAGGACTCCTGTAAAAGTGGGGAGACAAGACAATAAGGACAGAGAAGTGTGGGGGGTGGGGGGGGGGCGACGACAGCCACTGAGGCATCCACACATCTAAAAGAAGAGATGGAGAGAAGATGTGCGCTATGACAGGCATGGGGGGTGAGCGCCATGGGAACAGGAGGCGGAGGGTCAGAGGGCATGTGAGACATAGACATTTATTAATTATTCCATCCATCTTGTGGTTAGATCATTAGTGCGGTCTAAATGCTTGAATTTACAGGGCTCCCGTTCATCTGGTTCATGACGTTCTTCTCTCTCTCTCTCTCTCTCCCTCCCTCTCTCTCCCTCTCTCTCTCGGGCACTAGAAGAATCGCCCGTTGAGTGCGGCAATGCAGCCGGCCGCTGACGACACAAGATACGACGTAGCAACATACATTTAGCCAATCAGGGCCCTCGATTCTCACGTGCTTGATGGGCGCTGACTTGATCGCCCTAAGCAGACACAGACTTAGTGACGTTATGACAACGATAAATGTGGTTACTCAAGCCGCAGGATCATATATACAGTATACATATTTATTACACATCCATATTTTAGCTGCGCCCAAATACAATTCAAAAATATTTCATTTGTAAGGAGAACTTTAGCAGAAAAACTACAAACTTGGCTCAGATCAACCTGACTCAAAATGAGACAACAAGCTAGCGTAAAAGGTAGGCTTCTCCCATTATTACCGAAAGGCTAACTGGATGCAGTCACGTAGCCTGGCTACTGTGGTTTCCTGTCCATTCTTAGCCTACTTTTAAAAACAGAGGGGATATAGCCTATATCCTATAAAATGGACTGTATGTGATCTAATGATAATTTTCATATTTATTCATCTGCAGAGTTATTTCATACCGTTAGGACACATAATTAGCCTACTGACCATTTCACATAGCACTGGTAACCTGCAGTAATCAATAATCCGTACAGAGTTGGCACCTCATAATAAGCAGGCTATTTCATGTAGGCCTAGTTTGCGCGCACACAAAATAAAAACTTCAAGCGTTTGTCCTGCGATGCATGCCCCGAGTTGCCGAGAGGTAATTTCTCTAAAAGGGTTGTTCACATTTTTATTATACACCCCCTCCCCATCTGGATAGGCTCCTCAACAGGTAATTTTAGATCTGCTGTGGAAAAAAAAAATCACCAGACGCTAGCAAGTGTCACGTGAATCCAGCTCATTTATCCTTCTGCTCTTATTCTACTCTTTCCCAAGAACACTGAATGGCTGTTCACATCAGACAGTGTTGATGTAATATTTGTTTTCTCTGTATAGGCTACATAAAAGCAGAATGTCCTGTTTTTTATTGATAATAACATTGGATATTTAAATGATATAATGTCCTGTGAGTGTCATACTGTATCATAACATCTGATTATGTTTCATGTAGTTTTACATTGTGGCATATATATATATATATATATATATATATATATATATATATATATACATATTGTAATATTTTTGTTTGCGGGCATTGGTTTGCTTTTATTACATTTATTATTATTTTATAATTATTATTATTTATTACATTTATGATTAAAAAAAACAGACTGAAACAGACACACCTGGTATAAGAATACTCTATGCTATAGTAAGGAGTTAAATGAACAGCTGAGAAAAATGTGCACTGTTTGAAGTATTGTGGAGAGAACATAATGGTTTTGAGCTTTCTCATATGTTCCTGGCAGCTGTCAGTCAACCCTTGGAATCAACCCTTTATACTAGCAGCATGACGTACAGTATGACCCTAAACACAGAAGTGAACCTCCACCTTCCACAGAAGAAATTCATTTAATACTTGGAATGTATCTGTATATTTCATATGTCCAAAAAAAAGACATGAAAGAGTGCAGTTTTATTAGTTAAATGGTTATCAAAAATGATGATCATATTACTGTAATTACTGCAAATATTCAGAGTATTCCGTTGTTGTTTACACACCATGGAATATAGCAACTCTAATTTATGTAGAGCAGTCATTTTTCCTCCCCACTGTTGGTGGAACATGTTACATGTGCACTGTGATGTCAAGGCGGTCATTTAGCTAAAACATACACATTCAGTTCAATTGACTGCAAACAGTTGCTATGGGGGTAGGGGGAGAGAAGTGAAACATTAAACCTATCACCATAAGGTACTGTTTTGATGGCTGCACAATCACTGCTTCTAATATCAGCGGCAGGAGAAGAATCACAAAAGCAGATCCTCCGCTGGCGCTACCTTCAGTGCCGTCTTGTTGTGTGAACCAGATATACCTTGTGGTTTTTATCGCTCCGACATGCCTTCTGAGACAACAGAGTGCGGATGCGGCGATAAAGCCATAAAAATGGACTGGTTACTCATGTACTACAACCACCCTGTTAAAGGAGGGAGCATACCACAAGCGTTACAGGACGTACAGTGACACCGGAAACCATGCACAGATCTTCTCGACTCTCTAGTTCTTCATTCAAATCATGCTGTCTGTAGGGTTCATGGTAGCTTGTGACAGTTGTACACCACATTGTAACACATTCTGTGTGCAAATATTAAAATAACAAAACAAATATATCCTATATTCCCACTTTAGTCCGACAATGCACTAAAATATATAGCAGACTTTTCTGTGCCATAGAATATGAAACTCAGCACAAAGGGCTGATGTTTAGATGTTATAATTCACTTAAAAGCCTTGGTTTATCTCCTGTATCACAGTGTAGACCTGATACTCAATAAACAGTATTGGCTTTGCTGACATGCACTGTGGCTGAGAGCTACAGCTCAAATGGGACTCAACAATAAACTCTCTCTCTCTCTTCTGGGATTGTGTTACAAAAAGCCTCGGTTTCCGATGGAGTTATGCCGCTAGGCTGAGGGGATGTAATGTGTGTCATTCTTGGGTTACTTACGCAGTTTCCAGGCTCTTTCTGAGGTGGGTTATGGATAGAGGGGGGTCTGGAAGACATGGGGACAAAGAAGAAAACTTTGCATAATCATTGTGTAATGATTATTTCAGTTAACTAAACTAAACTTGAAGTGCATGGCCCAAAAAAGTACAACAATGTACATGTACATGTTTTTGAAGGCCTGAGATCTGAATAGCCCATGAGAAGACTTCATTGAACTGTAAAGATTTTATATTGTGTTATTTGGGGAATGTCCGATCCTATGCTACGGATGGCGCACTATAAACCATAAATGACTCATTTAGCTGTTATTTAGTGAAATTATATGGTCTGTTTGTTGGATTTGAAAGCCTGCTTGGTTCAGTATGAAGCATAATGCTTTAGCACTAATGATTAGTTGAATCATTATTTTCTGGTACAACTGTTCTCCTGGAAACAAGAAGCACTTAATTGGCATGACACCAGATTATTTAAAGAACTATTTGTTTATGTTAAGGATCCTCATCACGGCAATGCACTAATCTTCCAAGGGTTTACACAGGACACAACATTCATTTTTAAAGGTGCGACGTATAATTTGTTTAGTTTAAAACATCCAAACACCAACCAAAATTATCAAGAGAGGCATAAGAAATATCAGTTTTGATGATGTGTCAAAGACCTATATGTACTGCATTGTAGAGATGATTTCTGAAATGAACAGATGGGTCCGGTCCATCCATCCATCCATCTTCATTCGCTTATCCTGAGGCATTCCCAGGCCAATGTGGAGATATATTCTCTCCACCTAGTCCTGGGTCTTCCCCGAGGCCTCCTCCCAGCTGGACGTGCCTGGAACACCTCCCAAGGGAGGCGCCCAGGGGGCATCCTTACCAGATGCCCTTACCACCTCAACTGGCTCCTTGCGACGCAAAGGAGCAGCGGCTCTACTCCGAGTTCCTCACGGATAGCTAAGCTTCTCACCCTATCTATAAGGGAGAGGCCCGCCAGCCTCCTGAGAGAACCCATTTTGTCCGCTTATACCCGTGATGTAGTTATTTCGGTCATGACCCACCCTTCATGACCATAGGTAAGAGTAGGAACAAAAATTGCCCGGAAGATCGAGAGTTTTGCCTTCCGATCACAAAATCGATCATCGACCTTCGATCTAGGCTGCTTTGGTACCACCTACACTTATGAGCATCCTTATATAATTTTAGACTGTGTGTGTGGACACATGTAAGCGGATTGACTGGGAGAGCAGGCGACTGCTCTGAATGGGAGGGTGAACTAAGGACGCCACAATATTCTGGTGAAATGCTGACCCCTAGTGGTTTGGAGAAGATGGTAATTTTCTACACAGAGCACCTTTAAACATTACACATCCCAGTATAGATCTAAGAACATTACAGAACATACACATAGAGTGCCTAGACATGTACATACACCAACACACTATAATAATAACAAAACTGAGTGGACAACCTTAATCTCACCAGAGGTGAGATTGCCCACCGCCATTCACAGACAGTTAATATATGCACAAATAGTTTGAGCTTGTGACTTGCACACTTTTGTTATGTGTGACAAGACCTCACCTCGTTTCCTCTTCAGCTTGCGGCGGCGCTGCTTGTTGACGAAGCAGGCGGCCAGGGTGCTGAAGAGGACGGCGGCCGCCAGGAAGCAGATGGTCGCCACGATACCGGCCACGACAGGCCGCGCCAGCCCGCCTTCCTCCTTCATCTCGGGAGGGGGGAAAAAATCTGGACGGCGTGCGCAATGAGATACAGAGGGAGAGAGAAGCAAAATGAAAGACAGAATGGTGAAGAAGCGGCATAAGAAAGGGTTATCATACCAGGAGCACGTTTTGTGGTCGTATACATTTATATACATATATAATTTGGCAGAATTTCTTTTAAAGTTTATGACTTCCACAAAACACTGCCCGCTGTCGCAGATGAGAACAACACGTCCATGTCAAGATAGTCTTCCCGTAAAGAAACATGAGTTCTCTGATTCTGGGAAACCGACACTGTGTGTTTGCAGCAGAATGGAATGCATTAGCTTAGCAGTTTCATTGGCTTGTTGTATGCTGCAGCTAGGTGTGCTGATGCTACCAGCCAAAGGTAAATCATACTGCATGTGCTAAATTGTATCCTAGGTAGCAGACTAGGTGAGCTTCCCAGATTATTCTTTTATCCCATTTGCTGTTTTGAAAGGCTAACAAGTCTACACACCCCTGTTAAAATACCAGGTTTTTGTGGTGTAAAATAATGAGACAAAGATACATCATGTCAGAACTTTTTCCACCTTTACATACTGTACACATACATTGGACTATATCTACTGTAGAACAGGATGTCATAGTGATGTCAAGGAGTCATTTTTACACAGCTGGTAGATCTTGTAATGGCCGATGATCCTGTCAAACGTCTTCTCTCACCTAGCCAAAGTAGCTAGTTTGCCTCTTAAACTAAAACAAAAAAAAAACTGAAATAATGAATGCGATTTGACTGGAGGAATAATTAACTGAAGAGGAACAGTCATTTTTCTGTTGACTATCGGAGCTACAGTACGGTACAGCAGTCTCACAATTCCACTCACATTCACAGCAGGCCCACCCATTACCAATTTTAGATTTGGGCTGAATTAGTCATGTGGTTTTATGATGATGACTGTATTCAATTGGATTTAGTTACATTTGGCAGTTTGTTTTGTAGGCGATATGAGAATGTTTACATTGACTTTTTCATATTCACTGTAAAAGATAATTACTAATTATATTACTTTAACATACTGTTAAAACAGAATACTTGGACTTATAGCCTCAAACACTTCTTTTAGTGTAAATTTAGAGTGATCTCAGAACCCCAGCTCGCTGTTTATGTTTACTGTTTGCAGACGTGCACATGGCTACAAGACATGGGCAGAGGATGGGGTTAGATCTACGTAAGGTGAGGAGTAGAGAAGAGTGTCGCTTGAAACTTACACAACCACATCCAGCTGTGATGCTAGGGAGAGAAACAGCATTCCTCATAGTTTTTAGCCCGACTTGCCACTTCTTGAGGCAGTCTGACTCAGCAAAATGTAAAATACTTTCAAACAAACAAATATGCCTGCCAGTGTTAAAAATTATTCTGTTTGTCTTGTATGACTTACAGTGTGACTGTGTGCTGAGCATTATTATGCAGATACTTCAGCATTGGGAATTGTCTCAATGCTAAATACTGTATATAAATCTGCAGTCATATTATATAATTCTCCCCTTGAATCAACAGAGGGCAGCAGAGCACTGGGAGCGTTCTAAAGGTTGAAAATGTTTCTGCTGCTCTATAAATGCAGCTGCTTTAGCCAAATGAAATGTACTCATTGACCTCTGCATGACAATCACATAATATGTAGGAAGGGTTTACAGTCAGATTCAGGAGTATTTCAGCGTTACAATAAACAGAACATCTCTTTTTTGTTGTTTGTTATTTAAAATGAATATACCGGTAATGGACCGTGAGGAGCATAACGATGATGTCATACCTTTCAGGATAGCACAGAGGAGTGTGCACGTACTGCAAGCTAAAATGTGATAGTGCTGAGCAGGCAAAACGTTGAGTTGGAGTTGCTGTGTGTGCAATAGATTCACAGCACCTCTTCAGCTAAGGAACGGTAAACTAGCCTCTGGGCTAGCTAACAAGAGGCACGCACACAGGCAGAGATCGTTGGTTCCAAACCCGGGCATTTAGACGGTGGGCCAAACACTTTATTCGTGTTGTTCATAGATCCCCATCGATAGAATACACAATTCTTTGTGTATGATATTACGTAATTCTATGAAGTCTAATACAAATTATTGGCAGCTCTGGTTTGACCATATATTTTCACAAACTTATATTTTAATTGTTCGTTTGCTCAGGCATATCACGGGAAAGCTTTAGTTGTATAACCAATCAGTGTACTGTTTAGCGTCATTTAAAACATCAACCAATCGCGTAACGCCTAAACCCTAAAACGTAAACACAGCAAAGGAGATTTGTCAAGTAAAAATGTTTAGAATTTCAATTAAACCAAATGATTATTAGTGTTGACCAGGTGGTTGCTACTGGTGACCAGGGGGTTGCTACTGGTGACCAGGGTGTTACTATGATCCCTGACGGGGTCACGTCAGGAACGTCATGTCTTACCTGTGCTGGACACTCCCACTACGTTACTTGGCTCGCTTATCATATCCTCCATGACAGCCATGACGCGGAACTCATACCAGGCCTCCTGGGAGCAGACCAAACACAGACATGCAATTAAGGCGACGCAGCCCTCTCTTATGTCTCTGTTTCCATTAGAACGGCTAAGGCCAACTCTGGAAGGAGATGTACTGCAGGATTTGTGTTTCCAACGATCTGCTAGCTAAGCAAAGAATGACGGTATTTGAAATCAATCTCACGTCACATGCCAAGACGCAACATGTTGAGAGTGCTAGAAAGAACATTTTACATTTTACTGTCAATAATCAGTATAATTGTCTATAATTAGACAATGGTGCATAATTAGCCACTTTTGGTTGTGGCTGTGTTGTATAAAAGTTGTGCTAGACATTTGGGTCAAATATCAAAGAACCACAGGAGCGATGGATTATTTGGAGATGGATAGATGGAGGAAGGGTTGGATGCAGCTGTTTGAGCACTCAAAGAGCGAAATGCAAACCAAAAGCCTTTGCATAATGAAATATAGTCAGCTGAGGGTAAGGCAAGTGCTTTATGTAACTTCAGTTCCCAAACATACACACAAACACGCATGATACTACCAAATAAAAGTCTCTTGTGATGTAATTACCTCAATCAACGCAGTAAATTAAATAATTAGCTGTAGAAAAGTGGTATGAAATAGCTGTAAAGTGTGTGTGCGTGTATAAACAGTATATGTGTGCGTTTGGGGTATAAAGAGTGTGTAGGTGTACCAGAGGGTAGATAAAAGCATCAGTTTGGCTGTACAGTGGTGTGTATATAGAGTGGTGTTTAAATTCAGAGAAAGCATTAATGTGTCATGCCAAGCGAATTAGCCAACCTGAGCACGACGAGCGATATTGTGTCAATAAAGTATTAAGTAAATTAAGAACTTTAACCTGGTTAAATGAAGGGGTATGTAAGAAAACATTTTCCCACAGCTCACTCTGCCAACAGTATATGTCACCATTTCACTTCATGTTTCTTTCATGCTTTTGTAAAAAGTATTATTATTTTGGTTTTGTTTTGCTGCTTTCAATCGCTGAAACACAGGGCCATTTCTATTTATAGCTGCATAAAATAACTTGAACAAGAACCTGTTTTTGTACATAATCCGTTTTCCAGCATACTTTCTGAATTATGATGATGGTGGGGTAATGGTAATATATTGTTTTGTTAATTTAAATAACAAGAATTTTTCCATTCGGTTAAAGGGCACACCAGCACTTTTACAATAACAACAGTAATTTAGTGGACACTTCTAGTCCAAAGTGACTTAAATGAACACATTTACAAACATTACAAGGAGGAGATACAGTAGGGGTTAGACATTCTGCTCAAGGATGCTTACAGGCAACACCCAGACCAGTGCAATGGTTTCTGGCTTCTGTTGCCCCTTTCAATTATTTTACAAGACGTAGTAGTACCCCTTTACTAGACATAAAGAGAAAAAAACATAAATATATAGGATTTGATCATATAATTGTATTGAATCTTACACCCTAAATACAAGTAGACAATATAAGTATCACACAACCCGTGTAGTACATCCTTGTACCCCTACAGTAGATAGGCGTAGCCTAACTCTGCCCGACTGTTGCTCTTAGCTCAATTGTTTTCGCTGAGATTATAGTCTGGAAACTCTGTTAGCATTAGCATTCACTCAGCCACCCTACTGGCGGTCCAATCAGCGTGGGTTAGTGAGATGACGACAAAGTCAGGCATGTTACCAAATGGCGATAGAGCTAGATGAAACAAGCAAAACACTTCTAGGCTAGCAATGGCGATTGGTTGCTAACGCTGCCCAATAGTTTCAAAATTAACCAGAGGTCTGCGCCCAGTAGGGGGAAACTACTGTTAAACACTTCCCAATGGAGCGTGGCCAGACCTTATTCACAAAGTGAAGTTTAGATCTGGTTACCCCAGGCTACGTAGACATATGAGTACTGCTGGAATAGACGATAAACCGCTGGAATAGACGATAAACCACGCTGCAATTAACATCCCCCACTGTGTTCCTCTTGGTAATGCATTGCGTTTTTGTGAAACCCTGGTCCTGGGGACATACAGCCCTGCATGTTTTAGATGTCTCCCTGCTCCAACACACCTGACTCAAATACATGCGTCGTTATCTGGCTTCTGCAGTGTTTGAAAACAACCCATTCATTAGAATCAGGTGTGTTGGAGCAGGGAGACATCTAACCCCCAATTTCCACCGGGCGCGTCTCTGTCGTGTTCCGGCTCCGTCCCGCAGCTCTTTTCTTCTTTTGCAAGTGAACCACCAAAGCTTCCCAGAAGCGTCTCAGGAGAGTTCCAGGAGCGTTCCAGAAGCGGCTCCACCAAAAATAGGCGGCTGTTCTGGGACGCTTCTGAAAGCGACCAAATGCCAATCAGTCAGAACTCGTGATTTCATTTTTGTTTGTTGCTATGGAAACTCAGCGAAAACACAACAAGACGCTCCGCTTCTGACACGCTGCCGCCAGTGGGGCAGGGTGCAGTGCAGAGGACGGAGCAAGAACGGCTCGCTGACGTGACGGAGCAGAGACGTGCCCGGCGGAAAGGTTAGATGTTATAATCTAACAACAACAACAACAACAACAAGGGCTCCCATCTCTTAACCTGGATGAGGTCTTTAGCGAGCAGCTCCGTTTCCCCGGCAGGAACGCTGTCATCCAGGACGTCCCAGCGCTCCCCGAGCCGGAACTCCATGACGTAATGCTGGATGGGTGACGTGTGATTGGCGGGGGGGATCCAGGTGAGCAGGACGCCCTGCTGCGTGCGATTGGCTGTCAGGCACCGTGGTGGGGTAAGCAGCACCAATGGTTCAGGGGTACTTATAGGAAATACTGGGTGATGGGAAGGAGAGGAGAACAGCACTCTGATGATAATAATGTCTGCTACTGTAGAGAAGACAACACTATTATAAAGAATACAACACTACTGTATAGAAGACAACACTACTGTATAGAAGACAACATTACTGTATAGAAGACAACACTACTGTATAGAATACAACACTACTGTATAGAATACAACACTAATCTATAGAAGATAACATTACTGTATAGAAGACAACACTATTATAAAGAATACAACACTACTGTATAGAAGATAACATTACTGTATAGAAGACAACACTACTGTATAGAAGATAACACTACTGTATAGAATACAACACTAATCTATAGAAGATAACATTACTGTATAGAAGATAACACTACTGTATAGAAGATAACATTACTGTATAGAAGACAACATTACTGTATAGAAGACAACACTACTGTAGAGAAGATAACATTACTGTATAGAAGATAACATTACTGTAGAGAAGACAACACTACTGTAGAGAAGATAACATTACTGTATAGAAGATAACACTACTGTATAGAAGATAACATTACTGTGGAGAAGATAACACTACTGTATAGAAGACAACACTAATCTATAGAAGATAACATTACTGTATAGAAGATAACATTACTGTATAGAAGACAACACTACTGTATAGAAGATAACATTACTGTATAGAAGATAACTACTGTAGAGAAGACAACACTACTGTATAGAAGACAACATTACTGTAGAGAAGATAACACTACTGTATAGAAGATAACATTACTGTATAGAAGATAACACTACTCTATAGAAGATAACATTACTCTATAGAAGATAACATTACTGTATAGAAGACAACACTACTGTATAGAAGACAACATTACTCTATAGAAGATAACACTACTCTATAGAAGATAACATTACTGTATAGAAGATAACACTACTGTATAGAAGACAACACTAATCTATAGAAGATAACACTACTGTATAGAAGATAACATTACTGTATAGAATACAACATTACTGTATAGAAGACAACATTACTGTATATAAGATAACATTACTGTATAGAAGACAACACTAATCTATAGAAGATAACACTACTGTATAGAAGACAACATTACTGTA